>JANUWG010000683.1:0-10811 GCA_025175695.1 Eugenia klotzschiana
TAAGCCTTATACCATGCTGGACTCGTTTCATTGATCTTGCAATATGATCATTTGTTGGGGTCACTATTTATTAGGGATGATTTTTTCTAAGTAATTCAGTGATTATTAAGATCTCATGATTTCACAATCCCTTAATAGTTGTTGCGTTTCATTTTCATTTTGCTTAACTAAAAATAAAAAAAATGATTTGACCATGGTTGAATCATTTCCCTTCTCTCACTCTACCTACTTGCCGATTGGGGGAGAGACCCACTTTAAAATAGCGATGAGGTCTCTACTTTATTTACTCACATTTTCCTCTGTACTCTTTGGCTTTCAATTTCACAAGTAAGAGCAAAGGTCCCACACGAGTGATATTAAGGTTTCTGTCTTCGCTGTTCGATTTAAATGAGGTATATTATTGATTCCACTACTTTCTATCAATGAGTTTTGTTCTGTTTTGTTTTGTTTTTTTTTAAACCTTCGTTGATTTTCGATTTTATTAGTTTGAAGGGAACTAAAAGCTTTGAATTGTGCTCAAATATTTTCAAGTAAGTGAAAACTCTAAGCGCTAAGTTAAAATGATCTACTTAATACATTTGACTTGGTTGTTTGATGGTTTTCAATTTTAGTTTGACTTTGAACTTTGATGATTAAGTGTGAGAAAGTTATAATGATTGCATGTTATTATGTTCGTTTGACTTGAATCGATGAATCTCTGCATGTTAAGGTTGTGAATAATCGATTCTTGTGAGATTTGGTAGTATAAGAAGTGGAAATGGTGAAATTAAACTAGAGGAAGATAGTTTATAGTCTGATTAAGTTATCGATTCATTAGCTAAGTGTTACTGATGTTTACGTTGTTGATTATCATATGCCGATATTCACGTTGTTGATTGTTTAGTTGCCGATGTTCTCATTGTTGATCATTTAGTTGCCGATGTTCACCTTAATAATTATTGAGTTGCTGACGTTCACGTTGACAATTATTGGTTTGCCGATTTATTCACATTATTGATTTTTTATTTGTTGATGTGCATGTTGTTGATTGTTTGAGATGTCAATTTTCGAATAAAGTTTCATGTTATGAAGCTATCGATTTATAAGTATCGGTTCTTAAGTTATCGATTACCTATGTATGGCTTCCGATTAAATAATGATGGTTATATGTGTTGAAATGCACGTGACTATTTATTTATTATTAATTGCATGAGAAATGACAAATTATTGAGATGCACACATATTATTAAATGTATGTGAATGATGATATATGACTAAGACCATTGCCATGACCTATTCCCTTGTATGATTATGTGGATGAGGCTTTGGAGTTAGCTAGATGTTCCACAGTATATGACTGTTCTCTACAAGGTTGAGATGATGTAAAATCCTATGATGACATGGCTCTTGTAGTCTACTAGCCATCGTATAATGTCAAGAAATGACCATCATTATGTGGATGTGCAATGGTGTATGTATCCTTGCTAATGTAATTAAATAGGCTGAGGCGTGACTGTTATCACTTGATTTTTAATCATTTTATTTCTAAAAAATAATTAAAACACCATAAAAATTCATAAAAATGGAAAATCAACTTTGGGAGCTTTGGCTAAGTCTAAGAAACCAATTTTGAACATTTTTTTTTGAATTTTTTGACATTTTAAATATAATTTTTAATTAAAAAATCCCCAAAATAGAAAAAAAGCATTTGTGACCAAAAAAATATGAAAAAATAGTCATTAGTTTTCTTTTAATTTGAATTGTGTTTTGATCTCTTAAAATCCTAAAAATTTGATCAAGAGCCCTGAATTCGAAAAATTTGCATTTAAGTCCATGAGCAAGCAAAAAAAATTCGCAATTAGAGCCCTTTTTAACTTTCTTTTCACCCCGATCCAGTTATGACATTTGGTTCTTACAACTTTAATTGCATTTTGGTCTAATCATTTCACGTTTTCAAGCACTTTCGAAAAAGAATCTAATTGCAAATACCATTAAAATGTGGAGGTTTTGTGCAAAATTTTTCTAGAACCTTCCCCTCCCATTTATAGACGAAAAAGGACAATGTGTTGTCACGTGAAGGACAAATAGCATATTCTCTCAAAAGGACACTTCTACCAAGAGCATCTATTGGGATTTGTGCCCAAGGACACCTTATCCATCCACAATTCCATTCCTTTATACTCCATTTGGCCATCATAATCAAGTTTGACAATAGTCAAATGGGTGACGAACGACGGCGGTTCCAAAACCCGATAGAGAGAGACAAAATAAGAAAGATGGAAATGGTGATGGTGATCCACGAAATGGAGGAGAGAAAGAAGGTGGCAGCCCTTGAAGAGAGAGAAAGGAGAGATAGAAAATATCTCAATTATTGAAAAATACTATTCACGATACTATTCATCGATTGACCCGATCAAAAGTTTGACTGATGGTCGATTGACGTGATTGATGTGACATCTGACAATACATTTCTCGAGATTCGTGCAAAACAGGATTGATCGGGCTCAAACTGGACAGACTGGGGTTTAAGCGCGAACGAGATTGGTCACGAGATCGCATCAAATTGGAGTTCTAATCTCACTAAAAATTCCACTACCCACTATCTAGGGGGTCTACAGCAAATTGGGGGCAAAACAATCATTTCCAATTTACTGCCTTTCTTCTCGGCACTTCGAAACCAAACGGCCAATTTCCAAGCCTTTTGAGGCGATGTCCAATTTTTAAACCATAACGACACTCGTGAAAGTCGATTATCCCATTTCGAAATTCAAATCGTGGCCAAATTGATATGATAGCGACTTGAGTAAATTCTCGAACTAACGGGCGGCTTTTAAGAGTTACGCGTATCGACCAATTGGTCCACGTACTTAAATTCCTAACTAGTATTTCCCCTTTAGTTAGTTATCTCAGAGTGATCAGTTCCGAGTGAGATTTACCTATAGTGCATCAATGAAACATCCATTCTGTTTATAAATCCCGAAAAAGGATCGAAATTCAGAATGTCACATTGAGACATTGTTGCATCATGGAAGATATTTGCCAGAAACCATTAGCAACATTGTGGGGCAAATAAATCCTTAAAGAGAGTGTTATCACGCCTCAAAGTCCGATTCTGTTGTTCATTCCATTTCCTACATTTCCCAACGCCTTAAGGCCTAAGCGTGGAACCTTAGGCATTCCAAAGAGGTCCTAGATGAGTAATCATAGGAATCTTAAGTCATAAGTTTGGAACCTTAGTCATTCCAAAGTTCTAGATGAGTAATCTTAAGCATTTTAGGCATCTCAAGACCTAGGTCGATACCATAGACATTTTAAGTCCTAAGTGTACAACTTTAGGCATTTCAAAGTCCTAGGTGTGTCCGACCAAAAAATAAAAATACAAAAAATCCTACGTGTGAAACCTTAGGTAGGTACCGAAGCTAAGGGTTTTGATCCCTAAGCTTCGGTAGAATTGTAATCCCTCTAATTGTCTACTTGTTCTTTAATCTTTTGCGGACCATCCCCTTCCAAGCATTGTCCGATTCTAGGCAAGCTCTTATCTTTCTTAGTTTATATGCATATAAAAATGGGAATTTTGAAGATTTCATCACAAAGACTTTGGGTGCGTTCTTTATTTGAAAATTGTTTTTTCTTAGCGGGGAATTCATGTTTAATTAAAATTTCCCATAGAGTCTCGACAAAATGAAAAATGATTTTAGATTACAGGCACAATTTTCTTCATGATTATAGGTACAATTTTCGTACGGCGCTTACTTGAGTGTCATGTTGGCTCGCTTGAAAGTTATGATTGGATAAAATCATTCACTTGAGTATCAATTTTGACAATTCGCCCTACGTGTCTCTTTAACTTAATTTTTCAGTCCGAGGCGACTTTTTCAAAAGAAATTGAACTCCAACATGGAAATTCCTCTAACAGAAACGACCACGTTTCTCTCTCTCTCTCTCTCTCTCTCTCTCTCTCTCTCTGTGAATGCTTCCTCCACAAAAGATAATGACGTTTCTCTCTCTGTAAATGCTTCCATTCTCCCTCCGTTTCTCAGCAATCGAACAATTGATTCTTGATCCTTCCACCGCAATGAAAGATCTTCGCTTTCTCAAAAATTTAGACCATTAATCGGTCAGGGCTCTCTGCATTTTGAGCGCTTTAAGAGCTGCATAGAACTGTGTTTCTATGGTGGGAGTTAAAAGAGTTTTAAGACTGAAACCATGGGATAATCGATGTTTGTACAGATAAAGAATGCTGAGGGTTGCTTGAAAGCATGGTTGGGGCGCTCGAGAAGGTGAAGATGGAGGGCGAGTCAAGAAAAGTTGAAGGTTGAAGAGAAATGAGTGCCTGTGTTGGGGTCGATTGAGAGAGAATAAGCAAAATCATAGGGAAGAGCTGATTTGAGCTGATTGAGATATTGGAATTAGGGTTATTGAAGGTCTGCATTTTGCCCCAGTTCGTTAATTTGGGACAAACAGATATCTAGAGGCTCAATTGCTGACTTCATCTGGCCGGCCAGCCACGGCGCAGGTTATATACTAAATTAATGCCATGTGGGATATTTTTGGCGAGACAAATTGTCGGTGCTACTCAAATGAATGTTTTTTTTTTCAACAAATGTGGCACTCGAGTGATTTAAACAAAATTTATAATACTCGTCGTGCAAAAGTTATGACACTTAGGGTCTCTTGATATCCTTATTCTGGTATCATCGACTTGTTTGTGCGCAGTGAATGTAGGGCTTATTTGATAACGTCAATCAGTATAAACAATTAGCACATTTAAAACTTAATTAAATTAAGCACGTACGATAATCATGAATAGTTTTCATTTAAAAGATTCAATCAGGTAAAAAGGTCACCTAATTTGCTAAGTAATCATGGGGCGAATTAACTGATATAATACAAAGGCATCAACATAGAATTAAAAATTGAAAGAATCACAAAAAAAGTCAAATATATTGTACAGATGTCAATTTAGTCCTAAAACTTTCAAGTTGGCCAATTTAGTCCTAAACATTTTGACAATTTGTCAATTAACCCATTCGGCCGATTGGCCATGAATTAATGATTTGGACATCAGTCGTACCACATAGGACGGTTGTGCAAATTTTTAATTTTTTTTGTGACTTTATAATTTTTTTTATTTTATCTTTTTCTTTTTTCATTGTGGCCGACTGCTAGTGAGGGTCCAGCTAAGGCCTTTGCCGGCCATGTACGAGGGTGCAAAGGCCCTTCCCGGTCACAATGAAAAAAGAAAATTGTAGGACGACCAGTGTCCAAGTCAAAATTTTTTGGCAAAAATTAGCTAGAAGGAATAAATTGACAAATTGTTAAAAAGTTAATCAATTCGACTAACCTAATTAGCCTAACTATTCATGATGGGAGTAGATAATCCTTAAATAATTGCTTCTTTTGTGTTGCCCCTAAAAGATTATAGCATACTTTTCCTTACTAGATGTACTATTTGGCTCTTTTATATGTCGCGGCACCCCAATGGTTCCCATAAGAATAACTAATTTTCTTGTCAACATACTCGTAGCTCTCAAATTTGAACGCTGGACCTCTCCCTTCCAAGAAAAGGGAGACATCGAGACAATTGCCTCTCGAATGCATTCATATGTTAGGTTAATTGAAGTTCGCTTATTTGATGGCATGTTACAATGATATATTATATATCTCTCTCTATATATCTATATATTTACATGTAACCCTATTTAGATCATCATAATTTGCTAGGAATCAATATCTTAATACTAGTAGACATTAAAGGTAAAAAGTCCTCTGGTTTATGCATAAGCTCGCCGGCCGCCCGGAACCTCGATTACCAAAAAAAAAAGAAAGTAAAAAGTACAAATTTGGAACTTTTGATTTGAGAATGATTTCAATACGCGTGAGATATTGGAGCTAAAGCTGCACATATAACTTGGACCATGAGTGTTTTTTTTTTTAAGTTAATCCGAATTACATCCTTTGTCTTGTTTTTTTTTTAGGGACTTTCTCCATTTTGTTGATGACGCTATCTTTCCTTGCAAGATTTTCATCTGCGTATTCGTGCTTGGTGGAATCTGCTTTGCAGGATCAATGAGAATGATCTGTTCAAGCATGATTTGAGGCCAAGGGAAGAAAGGGATGGGAAAGAAAGAAGGGAAACATTATTAGATCTAAGGTTGCATTTAAAAAATTAAGAAAATTAAAATTGACAGGTTCGATCCTGGCGGACCTGTTCGGTCTTGTACCCCTTGGAATCAGGAACCGGATCACCGGTACGGTCTGGGCGGTTTCCGATTCGGTCGGTTCACCTTGCTCACTCCTAATTATAACCTACCTACCCTTACCAATGAATGGACACTATATATCTCACATGCAATCTTCTAATCTAGGTGATCATATAATGCTATTATTTGCATATTTGTTCACCATCTCCATAATTAAATGAAGCTAAAAAAGTAACGAATCAGGAAAACCTCTATAAAAGTAGTAGCTAATTCTTTTCGCAATAATGTTGATGTAGTATTTTCAGATATGACGTCGAAATACCAAAGTGGGCATCTCTAAATTCTATATAAATCGGCCGGATCACCTCTTTCTAACACAGCAATATTTTCCTCTATTCATCCTGAAACCGATCTATGCTGCAATTGGGCATGGCGATTGAGGAAATTTTCTAGGTTTAATTTCATTTAACATTATTTATTCAATGGAAGTTTATAGATCGCTAATTTCATTTTTCTTGCTGTCTCTCTTTCAATTTTTGTGTATGGTGATCAAATAGCTCTGTCTTCTTGTCGGATCAAAGAAGATTGGAGCGACCCATTATCAGAGATGTGGTAATAGACTAATAGTATTGATTCATTATTACTTTCTTCATATTGTGTATGATATTTTGTGTTGCTAAAAATCCAATCCATGAAACCTATCAACCATACAAAAGGATTCTTTTTTTTATTCCAAATGTTTTCTTCCATAAAAGTTTTATATTTGAAGAACGTAGATAGATGCCATTTATTGCATATTTTTGAATCATTTTCTGCATCGTATTTCTTATTAAGTTATGATTCAAGCCCGGTGAGAAATTATTAGCGCAATAACCAAAAATTTGACATTTATACTAAGGCATGGAGATCAAATGATGAATAATTTTGATTTCCAAAGTGCACTCGAATCATTATTGATATACAACCCGATAGGTTACCACTCTATTGTCCTAACATGACGTTATTTGTTTGCTTAGTATAGATTGTATATTTTAACTTTGAAATATTATAAATCTATCATCTTTGTTTCTAACTCCTCTCATCTCGATTCTCTGACGACCCATTATAAAGTCATGATCAAAGCATACATAATATAAGAAATATTTAATCAGTTTTATACCATGTTATTATGTATGTATAAGGGTTGCCAGAAAGTTGCGATGATAGGAGTTGAAAATGAAGGTGATAGACTTATAATTACATTCTCAAAAGCATGTGCATACAATCTGCTGTAAACACTGATTTATACTTCAAATGTCATTCATGTATAATCTGTGCATTTCCACCATTTACTGTTCTTTCTTTTCTATCAAAATTCCGCACGATATTAACTTATACATTTTGATATAAAGGTTGTGCTTCAAGCTTGCTTGGTTATCATTTTTTGTTCATTAAATAGAATTGATCATGGTTCATGTCGACACAGAAAAATAATAATAATAACAAACTGTTTAAGTCTCGAGAATTTAGTCGACAAGAAGTCCTCAGGAGTTTTGAGTTCCGACAAAGCCACCGACCGAGCTGTCAACAAAACCACAAGCAAATTGTATCCAGGACTATGTCATCGAAGATGTAATTACCAAGTGGAGCCGACCATTTCGGGGTACGTAACTTTTGTAGATAAGTGTTGCTAAATAATAGGAGCCACGTACGGCTTGTGTAACTCCTTAGTAATTGTTTATATGTAACTGTAGATAGTGGGCTATACAAATTCGCATGTGTTCGTTGTAAAGGCTCGCTCAGTGAATCACAAAACATTCAATATCCTTCATTTTCTGTAAACTTTTGCTTTCCGGTATCATTGATATTGCCGGCAAGAATTATTTCCAGAATTCGTACATTTACATTTCTTGCCATTTACTCTCCTATTTGAAGTTGTTGATACCGAATAATTGTCTCTTCTAAGATACCGAACGAATGGTGTAATTGTTATTTCTTAGCAATTCGGTATCTTTGAAGTGAAGGATCAAATATAAGAACATCGCTAGTAAATCTCCCGAAATTCAGTGAGAAGAAAGCAAAGTACCGAATAAAGGGTGTAATGTACTGAAGTTCGGGAAGTTGGGAAGATACCGAATAAATGTTACCGAATAAGTGTTACGGTATACTCAGATTCGGTAAGATAAAATAGGGGCTCATACAGATGATGTGGACATTATTGTCCCGAAATTCAGAAATCTAAGAGCAAGAATCACGGATCCGAATAATTTGGGGAGGTTATGGAAGTTATCCGGAGAGATTCAAATTACCTTGCGGTTATAGACGGAACCAAAGGCCTCACGATTTTAGAGGGTAAGTCGTGGAGACCATGGATTAAGAAGAGTTTATTAGAAGCGCCAAAATTCAAAATTTAAAAAGCTGAGGAATAACCGTCTGAGCGGTTAGAGGCACCAGAAGAATAAGTATTCAGAAAGAAGAAAGAAGATGACACCTTCAACACACCAAAAAACACCATGTTCTTTCGAGTTTAGCATTTCTTATGTTCTTGCAGTTTAACTTTTGTCGTACTTTACATTCCTTGCACTTTCAAACTCCCAGTAATTTATTTTCCCTTACAACAATTAGGAGTAGTGTAAGTGTAAGATTATCCTTCCTTCGCGTCATTCCCATGAACCATCTTTTTATCTAACCATTCACTCAAGTTCTCCTTTAGAACAGAGCCACAAAACATGTCTTAATAAAAATCGAAGAGCGAATTTCGGTGAAAGATATTCCTGATACAAATCACGTGAACACTAGGCAATGAAATGGCGATTACAATCATATTCGAGTTATTCAAACTTAGTTATTTTCAACCCCTAATTACACCAAACAACTCACACTGTATTTAACCTTCATGTTACCTTGTGGAACAATCTCTTCATCCCACAAAAGAATTCATAAATTGTACTACTAGATTTATTATCTTTGAACCACTTGTAACCCCTACATGATGCAATTCACACACTTATCAAATTCAATAGCCACGATGACTATTGACTCTACATGATCCATCTCGCTACAAGCACTATCTTTGTTGGTAACTGCACAATTACGCACTATGTAAGGATTTTTTGGGTACAATTGCACCTTGAGCTTAACACCATCCAAATCTGTATAAATACTACCACAATCACTCTTAACAAAAAGGTTCAAAGACTCGTCAAATGTAATTTCTCTACAAATAAGAGGTGAACTAGTCCCATTCACCTTGTTCATAGCCTAGCAATTACATTTTTTTCTCCCTTCGAGCTTACCATCAATTAGTCGAACATGATATGGACAACAAGATATACTAAAAACAAAATAATCAGTGACGTTACCATGCTGTACTTCCTTGAGAGTCAAAACATCCGACCGGAGCCATCTTTTTGTCCACATCATTAATAACATGGTTTACGTCTTATAACTTAGCACTACAACTGAGGTCTGCAAGCCTCTTCTTAGAGGTAGGATGCCGACACACAGGTTGGTCGGAAGTTCGATAACGGCGTAACTCGAAATTGTGATGTCATGGAAAACAATGTAACTCCTTTCTTACAAAACTATCACAGTGGGTGGTGTTGAGTTAGCATTATGCTCTTCTGCTGCAATGACACTATGGTGATAAGTTCTTTAGCTGTATTTGGGCTACCATTTTGCGTTTGATACGAGGAATAAAATTTTATGATTGCCAAAAAAAAAAAGGTAAAAACCGCCATTGGAGAGAGGGGGAAGAGCAAGTGAAATGGTAGGTATGATTAAGTGTTATGATTTGGCGCACAATCAAGTCGAGGTAAAACGTGAAGCAATAAAGAGAAATTGAGACATGAGATTTTATCTTGGTTTACCTTTAAACTAGAGGCATGCCCCTACATTATTTTGTTGCATATGCCCAACACAGCTTGTTTAAAGGTCGATGAGAATTATTACATGGAATAAGCGATCGAACAATAAATAGATAGAACAAGAAAATAAATCGGACACCAGATGTACGTGATTTGGTCGTAGAGACCTACGTCCACGGGGAGAGCAGCAACAAATTCCATATAGATTAAGTGATACATAGAGATTACAAACCACATTCGAGTCATTTAAGCACTCTCAGTGTTTCACAATCCTAATTACATCCAATAATGCACACAGTATTTAGCCCCTAATTCCTTATGAAATAATTTCTCAATCTCATGAAGAAATTAATTGAAAAACCTACGACAAGATTTTCATGGCTCGAAACACTTATAAACAAATTCCCTTGGATGAAATCCCTCGAGAAAGAACTTCTATTAGATGTAGAGCAAATTCACGAACACCATCTGAACGGCATCAACCACAGCGCAAGAAAGCTCTTTCAATTAGAATATATTTATTGGTCAAGTTCACCGAATATTGCTCAAATTCAAGTGTTGGCTAGACTTTCCGAATCTTGACTATTCAACTTGAGGAAAGGAGATTTCACGTCCAATATTTCAAAAAAGAAGATTCGGTCAACAAGTCCAAGTTTGGACTTTCTTCTTTTAACTTTTTCTTTTATTTTTTTCATCTTATCTTTTTTCTTAGCCGCTTACTGTTGCACGCTGATTCAATATCAAGATAAGTCCAAGAAGCCACCGAATCAAGAAATTTATATTT
>JANUWG010000684.1:0-10800 GCA_025175695.1 Eugenia klotzschiana
CCAGGTCGAGGAATCCAACCATCTCTAGGGATTCCAAGCGAGGGAATGAAACCTAGCAAAGTGCCACAAATGAAACTCATTAAAGGTGTGTTTATTACAAGTAAAGCTATTTTTAGAAAATGACAAACTCTCATGCTAAAATCCAAAAAAAAAAAATTGAATTTCTCTTCAGTGAAAAGCGAAACCATTTTCGTAAGGATATCCTCACCACTATCATGCTGCTAAATGCAGCACAACTGTCACCATAATTGTTATGTTTTCTTTAGCTGGTCTTTTAAAACTATGACGACAATTGTTTTTCTCTTTTCTTTTGAAGTCATTTGCTAGTATTCAAAACAACTACCGTAATTTTGTTATCTTTTTCTTTCCTTTTTCTATTTTGACCTTCGAAATTGAAAACAAAGTTAAAAAAATTTCACAAATCTTTTGTCAACCTATTGGTTTTCATTATGAACAAGTAAACATGACTTATACATAACAGTGTTTGTCTTTACTTAGTAAATTTTTGTTCTTCCTTAGTAAAAATCATAAAAAACTTTCTCAAATTGCGTTTTCAGCAAAACCAAATACAAGAAAATAATTCATTTCTCTAGAAAAACGATTTACCCGGAAAACATGTTTCAGCAACAATGAATTTTAAGTGAAATAAACGAATCCTAAATGCATGAACAAGCTTGATGTCTCTTAAGAATGTCAAAAACTTAATTGAGATAAAAGGATGATGGAAGCAGAACGACGTTGACCTGGTCAGGTTGGAATTACGTTTTAGAATCGATAGGAGGTTGACATGGTGAGGTTGGCATTACGTGTTAGAATCCATTGCAACTAGCATGCAGGTGAAACATGAATCATATGGACTTTCTTTGTGACGTGGCTCTTCCTTCCCCTTCCATTTATTTAATCTCTCACTTTCTTCATTTTGAAATTGTTGAATTGTATTCATTCGTCCAAGATTCATTCTTGTTCAGTATAATAATGAGAGAGTTACCTGAATTGGAGTACCCTCTGATGTGGTTTCAGTTTCGGTGCAAAAGCTCGTCATATTTGGTAACATACCCAATGTCAGACGACGTACATTAGGCAACTCAGCCATGTGATCAGCAGCAACTATATCTGCTCCTGCATCATCTGCGATAAGGGCTCGCATGGAGTTGCATCGCCATACTTCAATCTTTTCCAGCTGTGCTAGGCTTTTGATCTCCGAAAGACACCATAGGTACTTCAATCGGTTGCAGTGATTGACACGCACAGCTTTCAATTTGCTGAAGCACTCTGGTGCGATAGCGCTGTGGGATATCTTCTCCAAATTAATAAGATTTTTGAGGAACAAAGACTCTAACTTCGTAAAAGCAGTGAGAAGGAGGCCACTGGATGAATTGGCAATGTACTTGATTGAGGGGCTGTCATCAATGTCGAGATGCTTCAGTTTTCGAAATCCTGGCGTGCACAACTCGTGAGCGCTCTCCTTGAACTTACTCAACCCGATCAAATGCAGGTCTTCGGTTTTCTGCAGAGTCATCTGAACCCAATCTCTTGAAAGAACATTACCGCACCCATACAATTCGAGCTTCATGGTATTCAAACCTTTGAATTCGCTCCATTGACAAATTCCTATACTGATATAAAATCTGATCAGCTTCCCAACTGGCAGGTCATCATCCCCCAAGAGGAGGCCATGAAGACTTATGCATATTTCCAAAGAGGTTAGCTTTGTCAAGCTCTTCAACTCGGCAAGCCTAGCACCATACCGTGACGACGATGTTCCATCCTCCTCTATCCATAGCTGAGCTCCTCCTCCAGTATGTAACTCTTCCAAGTTGATTAAGCCTTCTAGGACACCAGGCTCGATTATAAGCCAGCTGGCGTGGCCTATATTTAGGGATCTCAAATTCGTCAATTTCCCGATTTTTTTAGGTAGCCTAGAAATCGTAGACCCTCCGAAGCTAAGAATCTGCAATGCTGTAAGGTCGCCAAGGATTGCCACATCCTCCACACGACAATTTATGATTAATGACTGGAGGTTTCCGAGGATTTCTATCGGGGAAGGTAAACTGGTGATAGACCTGGAGCAAAGACATAGGGCTCGGAGCTCCTTCATGTCTTTGAAATACTTTTTGCTGCAATCTCCCATATCGTTTTTTCCGACAACATGAGTATCTTCGCTTGGGGAAACCGATGCGGCATTAGCTCAACAAGCCTATCATTGCCAACATCAACCAGGCATGCCCGACATTCATCAAGCTTTTCCTTTGGCCATGTGCCACAATTGTCATAAATAATTAAGGAATTTTGATCTCTAAATGGAGTCGAGACAACTACCTCACTGTAAAGATCATGTATGGCCACGTTTTTCTTGTCATCGCCACCGTCCAGCAACAAACAAGCGGAGCGGAGTTCACTGAGCACGGTATCCAGTCTATCCCTTGAATCTTGTATCGTCCCTCTGAATTCCTCAAACAAGCCCAAACCCATGCCTAGTACTAGCAGAGTTTCGACTTTAATGGTCCCGCCAATAAGACCACAAAGCAAGAATAAGGCCTTGGTGTCATTCCCCTTCAGATGGTCGTAACTGAGTTGCACTATGGTTTCTATTTCTTCCGCATCTAATTTTTTGGAGGCGTTTCTCCATGCGCCCACATTGCTATTTTTCAAGAACATTGCGACCGAGTTAATCAAAAGAGGCAAACCTGCGAGCTTCTTCACCACTTGAGCCGCTATTGTTTTCAATTCCTCTTCGTCTTTGAGCCTGTCGCCGACCGTCTTTTCAAATAGCCTGAAAGCTTCGTCGTTGTTTAAACCTTCAAGACGAAACGTTCGATGGGCATCCATCTTTTGCTGCAGCACATTTTGAAATCTTGATGATAGCAGCAACTTGCATCCCCTGCTCTCGTCTCCCGAAGGAATTCCGATTGCCTTCAAATCAAGTTTATCCCACAGATCGTCCAATATTACGAGAACCTTCTCATTCGGACCCCCCTGCAATCTCTTAGACAGAAGATCTTTTTGTCCCTCTTCGCTCGGCTCGTCCTTCAGATTATTCAGATTCAAGGCATAAGCAATATCGTATCGGATCTTCGCCAAGTCCTGATTCTGCGAGACTCTCGCTTTGACGATCATGTGGAACGGTCTCTCCTCTTTCCTGAGTTTCTTCTCGACTTCCTCCAACAGCGTAGTTTTCCCCACTCCGCCAGGCCCGTAGACCCCAATCACTTTCAGCTTGTCATCACCCAGAGCTTCCATTATTTCCTGAAAGATGGAAGCTCGCGAACCGGTGATGATATCGCCCCCATCAGCGGCCGACGAATTCAGGTCGGCAGCACCGCCAGCAAGCCCCGGCGGAGCATTCTCGGATTGACCCCGTGCAATGTGTTCCTGGATACTGTCGCCCCCACCACCGGCCGAGGAATTCCCCTCGGGGGCAACGTGGACGATCCCCGGAGGAGGATTCTCGTAGTAGACCTTCTTCCATGCATTCTTCCGCTCAATGAGGTTCCGGATCTCCTTGACCGTCTCGCTCGCGTCTTTACCGAGACAATAACGCGCCTTCGGGTTGGGAAGCCACCCGCAGAAGCAAGTTTTCTGAGCTCTTCCGTCCAGCACACTGCGCGCCTTGTTGGCGACGTTCTGCTCATCTTCCACCCATGTCTCGACGAAGGTGAAGATCTGTTTCATGTGGTCTCGAGCTTCCTCGACTTCATCCCCCACCATTTCCCTCGCGTCATCCAGCCCCTTAAGTGCACCCTCCAGTTGGCGAACCTTGCGGTCAGTGAAAAACACGTAGCCGCAGCGAGGACCGACCAGACCCACCAGGCACTCGGAAGCTACAGTCACAGCAAAAGAAAGAATCTCCCACATTTTCCCCGCTTTTCGACTTCTGCTTTTCTGGTTTTCTCGAAGGAGAAATGGAAGTTAAGAAATCGTAGGTGCTGAGAAAGGCGGAACTAATGGAACTCGGAAACGAAACGAAATGAATCAAAAGGGGAAAGATTCAATACGTTGAATCCACAGCCGCGAAAGATTAGGTGAAAAGAGAGAGCTTCCGGCAGTAGGCGCAGATTGAGATTGAAATTTAGAGAGGTGACGATCAGAAAGAGGAGAACATGGCCTTAATAGAGGTAGCGTTACCGTGTTACCATCGTTATAAACGGATAAGTTGATTCTAATTATGTCTTTTTTTAAGTTGTATATCTCTTATGTATTCGTAATTTAATTTCGTATTCGTATTTGAGCATGTCATCTGATCATCTTTACACAACATCTACGGAATCTCCAAAAGAACAAATTGCCTCCATCTGATTACGCTTGATTGAAAACAAATGGGCCCACTCCAACATATATTTTGTACTGAAATTGACTTCAGGCCGCACCAGAAAAAAAGTTGCGACAGCTTTAATAAAGTTGGACAACAATGATAGAGTCCAATTTGGTCTATGCCAAAATGTCGCCTTTTGATCTTGTATTCCAAGCTTTAGTAAGATAATGCCACATAAGAGAAAGAAAATTAAAAAAAAAACTCAGTTAGTCTAATGGACGGAATTAATGGAATAACTCAATTGTACAAATTTGATAAGTTTTAAGACTTGATTGCATTTTTTATAAGTTATATGATTCTATTGCACTTTCTTTCTTTCTTGACGTGTTTTAAGACTTTCAACGCACTTATCGTAGATTTTAAGTAATCTTGCATCATCAATTGAATATAAATTTTAATAAAGCTAGTTTTTCAGCCCCATAACCAGGCATGAATTACATCTAAATTTTGTTATCACAAGAAAAAAAAATGATGTAAGATTAAGGTTAAAATTTAGATAAATACCAGTTTCTAGTATAGAAAAAAAAAACCATACTGGGAGCTAAAAAAAAGAAAAAAGAAAAGGAAGTGGGGGGCTCAGCTCCCAAGTGTTGCGTATTGGTAATATAACATTAGCGTGCGCATAGCAACATTTTTACACTACAAAATCAATTTCTATAAAAAATAAAATTAATTTTTCTGTTTCTATTTTTGAACAGAAGTGGTTTTCTTCACTTTTAATCTAGAAATCAACTTCTAGAGAGAAGTGAAATTATTTTACTTCTTCAAGTAGCTCCAAAATTACGTCTGAAGTACTAAAAAAACATTTACTTCAAAACTAGAAAAATAAAATTGTGCAACTAAATAAATTTTTGCTCTAAAAATTACGTTATGAAATGGATTTTTGCTTCAGAAATACTTTTGAATTAGAAATTCTACTCAAGAAGTGTTGGTGTGTGAGCCCAAGTTGCCAAAATCAACTTTGAATAGAAATTGAGATAAAAAGAAATACCAAGTGTGGCAACTAATGGACTTTCAAAAGAATGCAATATAAAATTATGTGCTTTTGATAATTCTCGATGCATATGGAATGGAGGGACCGCGATGAAGATTAGTCCGATGCTAAAAAAGTCTTAGATACTCCATTACCATTAATATCTAAGACACACCTATCCATGAATCTTGTGAATATGTAAAGGTTTCGAAATCTGAAGGTTCATGGAACATGCCTTATTCATTTTTCTCTATAGAAACTATAGATTATAGTTATCATTTATTTCTCAAAACCTCGCTTTAAGATTTCTAAAACAACCCAATTTCATTGATTACAACATGAACGGACCCAGTGAATATCAAGCGTACTTGTATGTTAACAAAATTCTCTGCAAACTCCCAAATCCTTCTCACCATCCCAAACACGTCCACCACCGTTGCTCTGATGCTGCTGCTGCTCTCTCTCCCTGTCTGAAACGCAGAGGAGGAGGAAGAAGAAGACCTAACAAAGTGAGGTTAAGAGTTAACCAGGGTGGAGGCCTTCGGTGGTTCCCTCGGCAATTATTAAAGCGTCCTTTTGGCGTCAACCTCTTGCTGCAGATGGGAGAATAACCATAAATCGTGGGTCACGTTGCAATTATTAAAGCTTCTTGTTATGTCAACCTCACCAAAATTTCTACGAAGCTGTCGGCGACACTTTCGGTGATTACGCTTGTTTGATTGAAAACAATTGCTCCAGTAATCCCTGGCATTCCACGAGCTCTTTAACAATCAACTTTGATAAAGTTGCACAATGATGGAGTTCAGTTTAGTGCAATGAGGCTTTGTACTGTGATACCACCACCAGTATTGGCCAAATCGCTTTTCTCATCGAAAGTCTGAATTATTTTCCTTGTAAAAGCATCTTGCGAAGTAATAAGTCTGCAATGGCCCTACCTGTGCAAGGCTAACTTCAGAAAAATTGTCGTCACGAGATCCTCTTTTTTTATTTTCCATCTAATTTAACTAATCTTATGTTAAATTAATTAGGAGTTACGCAAAAATGACAACATTTTAGTCTCGTATATCCTGTTTTAGCAAGACATTACCATGCAGAAGAGAGAAAACATTAAAAAAAGCCTCATCACTTTCCATTCATTTAATTGGACCAGAGTTATTGAAATAACTCCATTATATCAATTTGATAAGTTTTAAAACTTGATTGCATTTTTTAATATAATTTTTAAGACTCAATTGTAGTATCATAATGAGTTTTGGGACTTCAATGCACTTATGTCTAGATTTTAAGTGCGGCGGTCGCTCCATTCCATACACACTAGATAATTACCAATACATGATTTTTTCATTACGTTCTTTTGAAAATCTGTTAGACGCTCCATTCCCCCTTTTTCTTTTAACTCCTGGTAAGGCCTGGTGAATATTTATTCTATACTCAAAACAGTTGCTTATCTAAACTCTAACCTTAATCTCATATTATATATGTTAACAGGAGGTTCACGGAACACGCCCTTTTCTTTTTCTTGATAGAAATTACTAATTAAAATTATCAGTTATTTCTCAAAACCTCACTTTAATAGTTCTAAAACAACGCAATTTCATTGATTGATTACACAACGTGAACGGATCCAGTGAACATGAAGTGTATTTGTATGTAATTATGTAACACCCAAATCCTTACGTGTCTCCCCCTCCCAAGCACGTCCACCATCGTTGCTCTGATGCTGCTGTTGCTCTCTCTCTCTCTCTCTAAAACGCAGAGGAGGAGTAAGAAGAAGACAGAGCAAAGTGAGGTTAAGAGTTAACCAAGGGGAAGTTAAGTTTGCCTTCTGGCCATCGGCGGTTCACCCGGTAATTATTGAAGCTTCCTTTGTGTCAACCTCATGCTGTAGATGGGCGCACGACTCGATACATCGTGTGTCACGTTGCAATTATCAAAGCTTCTTGTTATGTTAACCTTACCAAAATTTCTACGAACCTGTCGGCAACACTTTCGGTGAAGGACATAAGATGATGAAGGCACATATAGGGTGTGCATGGTAACACTAATTTTCTACCAGAAATCAATTTCTAGCAAGAAATCGATTTTTCTACTTCTGTTTTTGAGTAGAAGTTGATTTCTGATAGAGAAATGCATCTGGGATCCATATGGTAACATTTCTCTTCCCCGGCAACCGACATCACTTTGAAATGGCTTGAAACTCCAAAAATTATCTAACAATGTGTCGGCATCACTTTTGAAGGATCGTGACCATCAGAAATTCATCCTAGCGTAACATGAACCCAAATTGGTTTTAGTCAGGATGGCCAACGGGCCGGGCCAATTCGAACATGTGCTCTCGGGCATTTCGGTGTCGATCGGTGGTGAGGTGAACGAATATTGAAAAAGCCCGGGGAAGACAATGCCGACCTTTCGCGGTGGTTGAATGCCAAACCGCAGTGTTTTTCGATTCTTTCCATGATGGATGGTGACGTGCTTACTCCACCGGCGTCGACGTCATGCCCGAAGGAGTCCACCTCCGGTACTAGCCAAAAGATTATTAGAGAACATAAGCAAAAGTGGAGTTACACGAATATGGCAATAATAGTCGCCTGCATATCTCGGCCCGTCCTCAGTGCGCACATGCCATGAAGTGTGTCATCTAATTATCTGCGGCCCGTTTATAGAATCGTTAGAAAAGCATAAATGGCTCCGCTTGATTATACTTGACCTCGAAGAACCAAAAATTTGTTAAAAAAAAAAAAACCCTCCTAAATCATGTGTGCCGCTGATTAAAAACAATGGGACCATTCCCCCATTTCTTGATACTGAAATTGCTTTTTGGCCCATTGCCAGCAAAATGCTAGAGCTGTGCAGTTACCCTGCGCTGTCAACTTCTATGGGAAGCTCATCATCAATCTTTAATGCGCTATTATGATTTGCATCATGGATTGTAACTTCGTTTGCTAGAATAGCAAACGAAGTTTTTTTTTAATTATTTTTTTTATTTTATGACGAAAGTGTCCGAGTCAGTTGGCAAACTCGCACAACGAATCTCGATTAATCCTCCGGGAGAGCTAGCACAGCTATCCACCGCCATAGCCCCCCCACTTAAGTCGCAAGTTCCCAGAAGGGGAATCGAACTCGTGACCGTGCGCCTATCCACATAATCTCGTATTTGCCCTTATCAATTGGGCTACCCACGAGTGAGTAACAAACAATGTTTTTTTTTTTTGGTAAGGGAGAGTAACAAACAAAGTTTGTACTTACTCAAGACAAGAAAACGATTTCCTTTTCTATGATTGGATGCAACAACATTGCACATTTACGAAAGCCAAACAACACAATCGAGAGATATTGTGTTTTTCCCTCATAATCTAACTTCCCACAACTTATCGTCAATGTTTCTTTGGACTTCCATGGGGGAATTACTCGCAACTTCTTCTACTTGTCTATTCACACCGATTTATCTTGACCAGAAAGAAATGGGCCGATGACCTCAAGAGCCAGAGGAAATTTTCCGTCAGGCTGTTGTAAGCATTTGGAGGCAAAATTATAACTGCAAAACACTACAAGAGTAATGCGCTACCATGTTTCAAGTCTCGTCGTTGAAATATTCTTTTTCAACATTTGATCTAACCGAAAAATACCAAAAAGAAATAAAAAGAAAAGAACATCAGATTCTTTTAAACAAACAAAAGGAGCAAATGGAATTTGGAGCAAATTGAACTTCTCCAACATATATTTACCTTTTTCCATTTTGGGGTCAAAATTGTCTATTATTATCATTATTGTCAAAAAAGGGCATAAGGATATTTTAATTGCCAATATTTATATACGATGCTTAATTTGATGTTAATATTTTTTTTTGGATCACTTAAATACCGATTTTTTTTTAAAACGATTACTTAAGTGTTAACTCTGATGAGGTCGCTAGAATTTCTTACCGTCGGCACTAAAGTGATCGTTTTTTATCATTTAAATGCAATTTTTTTTAAATGATCATTTAAGGGCCAACTCCCAAAAAAATCGGCACTTAGTTGATTTTTTTGTGGAAATTTATAAAGATTGGCTTTTATTTGAACCTATGTTATTCTCAATATGACTAACATTATTTCTTTTCTTTTTTTATGATGATGAATGCAAAAATAATGAGGACACTTTGAATAATGAATACATAGAATGTCACATACCATAGAATTAGGCGAGTAGAAATTATAGGTGAATTGCCAAAATACAATATCATCATTAATACCAATGTCAATTACTTGAAAACTTGAGCTTACATACGAAGACGTAATTTAATCCGACTTCGCTCCTCATCCACTAGGTTGAATGGCTAGTGGCACTTATTGTCCATGTCTTAGTTTAAAAAGCAAATTTCATGTCAAGATGAAGCTATCGCGACTCACATTTTGAGTGAACATGGTAAATAATACACCATCACCTTCATGGAGAAGACCTCTTCTTTTGTACTTCTTTTGGTGCTTTTCTTTTGTTCCCAAGACCCGATTTTCACTGTTCCTTTAATGCGTCCGTCACTTGTGTAGACTCAAATGTGACTTTTCATGAGAAAATATTAGGCAGTCCCGAAATACCACATGAATATGCACCCTAATCAATAGTCAGAATCGAACGTGGGTCCCACACTATTCCGTATCTTCTCTCATCGCTGCCGTTTGTCTCTTAACTCCTCTCACTTTCGTTCTTCTTCTTCCTCTTCGCTGGTGAAGCTCGCGGTTACGGGATGGAGGGGCTCAACGTTCAATTCTGACTTGCTTTTCAGTTTTTTTTTTCTTTTGTTCCTTTTCGGTCCAAGTGTCACAAATTAATTGGTTTGGGCGCATATTCTCGTGGCATTGCTGGACTACATAATATTTTCTCGACTTTTGATAAACATGTCTGCTTGCCGAAGTAATGCATAACCCAAAATCTTTATGATCAATAATTACAATACTACATAAAAGAATGTCTCCCTCATCAATTGAGATAGAGTCGAGTAGAAAAATTGAGAATAGATGCCGAACTCGACTCACTTTGCCTTTTACACAATTAAGAAACTCAATTGGAGATTTTTACTGTCACGCCCCGCCCCTCCTCGAGCGACCGCGCGACAGGACCTCCGATACGCGAGCCTCGTCGAACGGCCAAACCAATTTGCGATCGCCCAGGTAAACTCATCGCGGCCAAACGACGGCTATCGAAACACGCAAGCGAAAGCGTCTACCCTCAACTCCCGACAATCAAACAGGCGGGTAGATAGTTGACAGTAGTCAATTCAAAATTTTAAACAACATAATTTGATTATAAACAAAGATGCCATAAACAACTACTCATATATATATTCACAGGATATGTACAGTACAACAACGGGCTACCAAAAGGACACTCCACCCCTGACATCACACGCTTAAAATGATACTCGGGCGCTCCTACTCAAAAAGGGACAGGCTACTGAACCCTCTAACCCTAGGCTGACTCGGCTCTGCTGTCCTCGGACGATGGCCACTCTTCAGGTTCTCCATAATTATGGTCGCGG
>JANUWG010000685.1:0-10799 GCA_025175695.1 Eugenia klotzschiana
AGCCTTGAGCTCACCGAGGCTGCCAGATCTAATGGCCTTAGGCTGGTCGGGACTGGCGAGCTCGAACGAAGGCCTCGGGTGAGGCTCGCTGGGATTGGCTGAGCTCAACCGACGGCCTCGGGTGAGGCTAGCTGAGCTCTACCGACGGCCTTGGGTGAGGCTCGTCGGGATTGGCCGAGCTCAATCGATGCCCCCGAGGTTCGACGGTGGTTGCCGCCAAACAGTCGCGGCTAGGGAAGAAAAGAAAATGAAAAAAAGAAAAAGAACAGAAAATAATATTAAAATATAAAATTAAAACATTAAAATACAATATCAAAATATTTAAACTATAAAAAAATAAAAAGGAGTAATTTCGGAAAGTGTTTTCACCTTTTCAGATTGAGAAATTCACTTTCTTGATTTTGTACATAAACTTTTCATTGACCGGAAAGTGTTTTCCGTTGACAGAATCATTTTCTGAAGAACCAAACGGATGAAAGTCCGAAAAACTATTTCCGGGAAAATACTTTCCCTGAAACAAACACACCCTAAGTTAATTCCTTTCAGCAGAGATTCGTAGGCATATGGTCAAAATACACAATAAAGTACGTTGTCACGTGAATAGCAAAATACCGAAGTACACATTATTTTCAAATACCGTAGTTCATATACGTACAATACCAAAAGCGAGTTATATCTTTCCATAGGTTTTTGTACAAATCAGAAATCTTCATCTAAATCAACAATATCGAATCAAATATCAGTGGTCTATTTCATTGATCAATCTGATATATAATCAAACGAACATGGTCCATTCCATTGAATAATCTCAAATTACATGTCAATAGTCTATTCCATCGACCAAGCTCGTGCTCAAATATCTAACTATGATCACACATAATGCCCCGTGACAAAGCGATCAAGATTCCCCCCTTGGTAAGGTCTCCATCTATAATGTTGATGGCTCGGTCCACAATGATATCCTAATACTAATATGCGCATACCCACAAATCCCTAATCTCACAATATCATCATTCACGCATCACAAGCTAATTCAGAATCAATATTATGTAAGCCAAGATACTTTCACAACTAAACATATAACTTTTGAAACTCAACTCATTCGCCATAAATAAAATATGTCTCAAATTATTTTAGAACTCATTTAGTAAATCGGTTCATAAAGCAATACATACATATGTCTCTTCTCAATTCACAACCCAATTCAGAATCAATATCACAAAAACGTTTCACAAACCAAAACATATAATCGTTCTCAACTCCGTTCGTCAAACAAACTACAATTAATAAACCATTTCAAAGTCCATTTCTAATTCAAGTTCACAAATCAACATAAACATACATAATTTTTTGCAACACCTCTCTTAAAACATTTGTCAAATATCAAGTTGTAGTGAATGCCCAATCCAAGTTTTATGCAACAAACATGCTTTTAATAACTTGTAATGTACATCAAATGATTATCACTTTCAAGGTATGATTTACAAATTCAAAGAAGAAACAGCACCGCTCACCTAGAAAAGCCGAATCAACTTACGATGGGCACTCGAGCCGTCGCACTCTTATTCCTATCAATTAATTGACAAACGATGTCAAAGTTTTCGTGACAAATGCCATTGCTAAAACCTTGTTTTTTTTTTGTAGTGTACTCTAACGACCTACTCGACTAATTACGCTTATTTTCCGGCCAATCGACTCCTACGTATGAAAGGCTCAATATAGCAGATGTTCGCTGCTGTCTGCCGCGCGCAGCTTAGCTTTGGACTTGTTCATGCCATAACTCTCTCCATCAAACTTCGATTCTAGCAAATCTACTGCCAAACAAAAGCCCTTAGAAGAAACTTAAATATCCTAAGCTTTGTCGACTATGACGACAGTCGAAATCGGGTCAGAAATGACGCTAAAACAGCAAATTCGCTACCGCTAAGCGTTTTGCATGACTTCAAAAATTCACTTCGGGCAAACCGCAAGCCCAAGTGGCGTTCTGTAAAATTCTACAGCTTCACGACACCTTAAATTATCAACCCCCATGAGTTCTTAGCTTAGGAACTCTTAGATTTAACTCACCAACTCAGAAATCGCAAAAATCTGAAATTACGGCTCGGTTCGGAAAGATCACTCCGATTAGATGAATTAAGGGTGTGAGCGCTTAACCGACTTTGTAAAACGGAGGGAATCCAACTCGTGAGGTGTGTACACAACGAAACCCTCTTGCTTTCCTTCGATTTCCCCCTCTTCTCTCTGGGCTCACACACACATTCTCTCTCTCTCTCTCTCTCTCTCTCTCTCTGATTGTGCCTCCGCTTTTCTTTTCTTTTTCATTTTTTTTATTTCCTTTTCTTTTCTTTTCCCTTTCGAGTCCCTCTCTCTCTTTCTCATTAAATGACTGTGCTTGGTTGTCCGGATTTCTAGTCAAGATAGGACTGAATAAGATATGATAAGAAATCTAAGAATTTTGTCATATTCTATCTATTGTTTGGTGAACTGCGGATTTAACGTTGGATAATTAGAGGCGAGGCGTGACTTTGATCGACTCTATTTTGCTAAAGCATTAGGATGCTTCGGAAATGATTTAGTGATGAGTTCTGACGAGTGAGTTATTATTGAGCAGAGATTTGTGTAATTTGAATTCGAACACAACATCGACGGAGTAGACCTCTTAGAATCTAAGGTTTTGATTTGGAGTCGAATCCTTTGAGAATGACCTGCTGCCTTTGCTCCTTGTTATGTCGAGTAAATAAAAAAGTGTTGAACAATCTAATTATTTGACCTCTTTTCACAAGTTGAAGATGCATTTATACGGATCGTCCAAGAGAGCTACCTTGAAAATCTGCGGTCAATCTTGAATTCTTCATAACATGTCAAGACCTCTTTCGAGTATTGA
Organism: Eugenia klotzschiana; assembly: GCA_025175695.1. Taxonomy (NCBI): domain Eukaryota; kingdom Viridiplantae; phylum Streptophyta; class Magnoliopsida; order Myrtales; family Myrtaceae; genus Eugenia; species Eugenia klotzschiana. The sequence goes on from JANUWG010000685.1 coordinate 2,885, forward strand.
AAAATTTCAAGCAGTTAAAGTACGAGAGACATGATCTCATATTACGCCAAACAATCGATTAAAAAACAAGGCCATGGAAATACCCGGCTTTGTGGCCGCAGATAGCTTGGCACCATCGAAGAGGTGACCACACTCGATGGTTGCCGTCGCCGGAGAGGTGGCCTCCCACCAGAGAAGCTGACGCTGTAGATAGTTAGCCTAATAGGTAGGAGAAACGGTGATTGTGGGAAAACTCGGATTCTTCTCGTTTATGCTCGCTTGAGAAATTCTATCCTAATCTATCCCACCCCTCCCTTATGATTTTTTTATCCATGTTATATCCTCGTTTATGCTATTCTGGACAGCTACCTAATAGAGGATATGATAAAATATATCCTATCTTCACTCATCTCCCGACGACCAAATGCAGTCTAAATATTTCTGTCTCCTCCTTTGATGACCAAGACCAAGTCTTCCATTTCTTTCTACCTTTTGACTATTCAACTTTCTAGAAATGGTCACACATGCTATTTTTTACGTGGAAAATTGCTATCTATAGATTATTCAATAACTCTGAATGGGTAAAAGAAGATTTCTTCCCATTCAAAGTCATCATTACTCACAAGTTATTGGCAATTACCTCTTAACCACAATGAGGGGGGATAAGTACACAAAGAGTGCCATAATTTTTGTACGGTACTCACTCGAGCATCATGACTTTTTTTTTTCTCTTATTTGAGTACCATATCGGAAGAAAATCGTTCACTTGAGTGCCACTTTCGGCAAACAATCCAACGTGGACCTTTTATTTATTTTTCAGTGACACGTGGATTTTTAAAAATATTTTATGGATTTTTTTTCTATTTATTTATTTATTTTTGTTTTATTTTTGTTCCTTTTTCCACCTTGGCCAGTGAGGATCACCGAAGACCCTCGCCGGCCACGACCGGCTGGCTTAGGGGTGGAGGGCCACCTCCCCCTAGGCCATTCGTCGCAGCCCCGGGCCCTCGCGGCCTCATTGGGACCTGGCGAGGGCCATTCGCCCTTAGCTGCAATTGGGGAAAGCCCTCGACCGCGAGCGAGGGCCCTCACCCAAATCTGGCAAGGGCATTCGTGCCCTCGTCCGTGGCTGTTGAGGCTACGACGACCATCGCCAAGGGTTGTCGCGGCCCTCGCCTTTGGGTTCGCCGGTTGCGGCCGGCGAGGGTCATTGGCGACCCTCGTTGGCCAAGGGAGCAAAAACCAAGAAAAAACCAAAATAAAAAGGAGAATTGCAAAATAAATAAAAAATAATGAAAAAAATCCACATGTACATTAAAATATTCAAAAAAATTGTTTCGTCAGTGCCACATCATCTTTTTCGGTGTCCACGTAATCGATAGCACTTAAGTGGTCGAATTTTCAAGTTATGTCATTTAAGTGAGCGCCGTACAAAAGTTATAACGAGGGGTACTGAAAAGTCCATCCATCGCTTCACAAAAGTCCAAGAACTTCACGTGGGCGTCTGTCTGTAAGTAAAAGCGGGCCAAATGCGCCATTCCCAGAAGAAAAGCCAAGCAGAATGCTAGAAAAAATTCTACCCAGTTCGTCCATTATTTAACATCGAATGAGCCATACGAAATTGACCGGTGAACCAGTCAAATGAAGATCCATTCCCGCAGCTGTTATACTATGGGCGGAGTCGCCTCGTTTGGATGCTCCTCATTCCTTCACCGCTCGGAGTCCTTTAATCCAAGTGAATGATGCTTTGGTACTTCTTTGTGATTGTGAATGGTGTCCTTCCTCTGTTCTCCTCCTGCACATCCAAAGCCGAGCTCATCACGAAGCTCCCCGGTCAGCCGGATGGCGTTTCGTTCAAGCAGCACTCGGGCTACATCGCCACGGATTCTCGACTTGGCCATGCTCTGTTCTATTACTTCGTGGAAGCCGATGCTAGCGACCCGCTATCTTACCCTCTAACCATTTGGCTCGCCGGCGGTAAAGTAGTCCTAACTGCTAATTCAATTACTGCTCTTGCTGTTCGTTCGCCAATTCCGATCGACTTTGGTTTAGGGCCCGGCTGTTCTTCTCTTGGGTTTGGTGCATTCATGGAGCACGGCCCGTTTCGACCAGCTCGGGACGGTCGCTTGATGAAGAACGAATTCTCCTGGAATAAAGGTACTTCTTTCATCCACCGAGCGATCTTGTTGTAATGAATGGACTCTCGAAAGTTGTTGAGGGCTATTTAACGCTCATTCGGTTGCAATTTTGGGTAGCGTCGAACATGCTGTACGTGGAATCCCCCATCTCAGTCGGGTTTTCATACTCGAATACGACTGTGGACTACGCCGCTTGGAAAGATGCAGACACCGGTACATCTCAGTTGTTCCTAACGAGTTTCCTTCGCGTCGTGAGAACCTAGCGGCCTTCGTATTTGTAGTAAGGCAGGCATCTTTTCGCGTTGCAGCCAGAGAAAACTTGCAGTTCCTTCTCAGTTGGTTTAAAGAATATCCGAAATATAGAGACTCCGATTTCTATATAGCGGGGGAGAGCTATGCCGGTAAGTGTCGGAACTCCTCGTCTCTCGGTCTCGCTATGGATGTGATTGCGAATTCTGACTTGTTCGTTTAACTCCAATTTCATAAACTAATCTTCGTTCCAAACGAACTATGCGCAGGCCACTATGTGCCGCAGTTTGCAGCTCTGGTGGTGGATCACAATAAGCATTCCCATGGGAATCCGATCAAGCTTAGGGGGATAGCAGTACTTTAACAGTTCCCTGCTCCATTGAATTGCGTGTTCTTCAGTTTGGCAGCTCTTTTCGTTCGATTTTCAAGCTTATTACCTGACCAAAAAAAAAAAAAAAAACATCTTCTTTCTGTCGATGCAGCTCGGCAACCCACTTCTGGATATTCAAATTAGTATAGATGGCGCCAATTTTATGTGGTCCCATGGCGTCATTTCGGACGAGACATTCAAGTTGAAGAAGACGGTGTGCAATGACTCCAGGTACTGGGTTGAACGATTCCATGGCAAACTTTCTAGGGCATGTGCCGAGGTATCAGAGAAGCAGGCGGCGGAAATGGGGAATTTCACCGATCCATTTAATGTTCTCGGACCTTACTGCTTGTCTGGGACTACCGCGGCGCAATCGGCTCCAAGTAGTTCGTGGGATGCGTACCATGCTAAAGTGAGTTCGACTCCCTGGAAGATCTTGCCTAGTTTCTAGAATTTCACTTTGGTTAGTGTTGTATAAATGAACATGGAATTAGTAGGTTGTTACATACTCTTTCTGTAAAATTTCATCTGAGCCTGCATGGACCAAAGTCACAGCATAAGAATGAAAGAGCCTAGGATCAAAACCACGAGAGCACCCTTATGGTATTGCATCGCAGATAATACAATTCAGGGGTTAGGCCTTGATCCGGTTCATTAAGTATCGACTTTTCTCGTGAGCAGCAAGCTTCAAGGATGGTGCTTGTCGATCCGTGCCTCGAGGGTTATATATCCTCATACCTCAATAACCCTCGAGTCCAGGAAGCACTCCATGCGAACACGACGAAGCTCCCATCGGTTTGGGAATCCTGTTCAAGGTTTTTATTGCTCACCTCTGCTCTATTACCTTCCTGATTCAGTCGAAACCCCATGTTCTGTTTCTAAATGTTGTTTCGTGTGGCACGCGGCAGTCCTTTTTCCTTACGCGACACCGGTGTAGAAGAAAACATCATACCTGTTTTATCGGCTTTAATCAAGGAGCATCTGCGAGTACTACTCTTCAGGTAAGTCAACAGACACGAACGGTCTATAATTCCAACATGTTTCGCTCGACGACGCCTTCTTTCGTGTCGGAAGTATCACGGTGTCTGTGCTGCGGAAGCAAGCCTCGAAGTCCTGAATGGACATAAACATCCTTTTTGCGGCGTCATGTGATGTATAAACTGACAATGTGCAACCGGGCTGCACGTTGCAGCGGAGATCAAGATTCGAGAATACCATCGACGCAAACGAGAACGATCGCCAACTTGATTGCTCGAGACTTGAAATTCTCATCCTTCGGTGGATACGCACCTTGGTACGACGGAATGCAGGTTAGGTTCTCGTCTCGTCTTCGTTTTTTCCTTTTAACTCAGACGCGTCGGCGGAGTAAAAGAGAAGGAATGTTTCCGTCCATCGTTGAATCTGCTTCCAAGTTTTCCGATGAACATATACGTTCTTAACGAACATCGGTGGCGCTCGTGAATCCAGGTTGGTGGATGGACTCAGTCGTTCGGCAGGTCGAGAAAAGGGAAGAACGCGACTCGCTTGACGTTCGCCACGGTCCGAGGAGGGGCTCACGAGGTCCCATACAGTTCGCCCTCGCAAGCTCTCACCTTGTTCAAGGCGTTTCTCGAGGGATCCTCTCCGCCGAAAGTGCCGTTCAAGAGCTGATCGATTACTTCACGGCATTTAATAAGATGAACCATCGTTAGAATGGAACTGTCCTTTGTTGTATCTTGATTGTTCCACATTTGAGGGGAGAAATAATGGATTCATATCGCAGTTCCAGATCCATGGAAATATACTCACATGGGGAGCTTACGTAACAATCCCGTAAATGCAATCAAAGCTACCCAAAGAAAGCATGTATATATAAAGGCTGGATCACGGGGGCTCTTTTTGAAAGATTCGTATTCACATAGCAACGAGTATGAACGCCCAAAGGGATGATGTCAAAGAGATATGGACGGACCGTAGAGATTCAAGAACATAAACTAGGTCAACCCAGTCTACTAACAATATTAACCCTTAGCATGTCTTGCTTTCTAAAAATATTATCCTATATGTGTTTATTTCGCAAAAAATAAATAATTTAGAAAATCTTCTTTTTTTTTAAATGATCGTATGTATTGCTTATGAAAATGAATGAACGAAAAACTATTTTCACTGCTCACGAAAATATTTAGACATAAATTGTCGTCAAAAATGAAAATATCTGTTCTTTTCGTGGTTCCTTCGATGAGCTTCAGACAAGATGTCGGTTTGGCAAATCGACGTCATTAGGCATGCAAAGACGTCCATCCTCTAACACCTGAAAACCAATCATTTTTTAGAAAATGTTTTTCAAAGTTTGGATTTTCTGTGAAACAAACGCGCCCTTAACGGTGAAGAAGGTGGTGTTTCTCTATTTTCAAGAGTTTTCCTATTCTAATCCTGCAAAAAGATCCAAAAAAATGGGAAGGTGGTTCCTATCTTTGGAAGAGTTATGTATCTCCAAGGTTGAATTCCCATCTTGACCGAAGCAGCTTGCTGCCCATTTGGCACCTACCAGAGAACATGCGAGTTCCAAAGATCCTTGGCCGAGTTACAAAGAAACAACCCCTGTGAAACAGATTCAGCCTTGTTCTGGAAAGCGAAATCTATTTGCAAGTGCTTTCCCCTTCTTCGAAGATTGTCCAACATGAAGTTTTTCTTTGTTTTTTTTCTCCCAAGCACCTTCCAAGTGAAGGATTAAACCCGAAGAGGGGATTCTGATTTGTAGATGACCTACGAAGAGTTCCTGTATCGTGCGCACTAATCGGTTCCTGTAATACGATTCGGCTGTAAAGATGTTGCTTCCATGGATAAATTAAGACTAGACAGAACGACTCTGCGAAGACAATAAGAAATATGTCTTAATTAGTTTTTTTAGGGAGCGGAAAGATCTTTACAGAGGTCAGTTCCTGACCTGACTGACTCACTTGCTCAAACGAGAGTTGGAATGAGTAAGATGAGATCATTTTCTTGCTGCTTGTGATATGGCCAAGCAGAGTTCCTGGTGCAGGAATGCCCTTCGATGAGCGTCTGTTGCAGGGTCTGAATTCTGCGTTAGATAAAATTTGGGTTGTACTTGAAAATGCCTCCCATTTCAGCACACTTTAGAAACGAGGAACATTAGAAAACAAAGTTTTAAGTATTAAAACGAGAAACTTTCTATATGGGCTTCTTCAGCACCTTGTGTTGAACCTCTTTGGGTAGTTGAGATCCTAGACTGCTGGTTTTTCCAACTTGTGATGCAAACAATCCTATTTAGCCATCAGTCTTTGTCCATTTCAAATGCTTATCCATTCTTCTGCAGCCCATCTGCCAATAACTGTATTGCCCCGATGCAGACATGTTTCAGAAACTACGCGACATAACCAGGTAAAAATTTAACATATACTCTCATAGTTGTATTCATGTGTCATTTCATGTGTGAGACATCGAGGGAGGTCATGTCAGTGTGCATAAAAATAAGCTCAACTATCATGGAGGCGGTAGGTTTTCCATGTTTGGTTGTTGTGAGAAAAGCTCCGTGAAGATGGAGATACCAGCTCGAGACGGTAGCTTGATGAAGAATGGATTTTCCTGGAATAAAGGTACTTCTTTCATTGGCCGATCGATGCAGTTGTGACGGAATGGACTCTTGAAAGTTGTTATTCTCATTCAATTGCAATTTAGGCAGTGTCGAGCATGCTGTACGTAGAATCCCCCATCTCAGTTGGGTTTTCATTCTCGAATACAACTGTGGACTACGTCGATTGGAAAGATGAAGACACGGGCATCCTAACGAATTTTCTTTGCATCGGGAGATCTTAGCAGCCTTCATATTTGTAGTAAGACATACATCCTTTCACGTTGCAGCCAGAGAAAAACATGCAGTTACTTCTCATTTGGTTCAAAGAATATCCGAAATATAGAGACTTTGATTTCTATATAGCAGGGGAGAGCTATGCTGGTAAGCGTCGGAACTCCTCCTCTCTCTGTCTCGCTATGGATGTGATTGCAAATTCCGACTCGTTCATTTAACTCCAATCGTAGGCCACTATGTGCCGCAGCTTCCAGCTCTGGTGCTGGATCACAATAAGCAGCCCCATGGGAATCCTATCAAGCTCAGGGGGGATAGCGGTAAACAGTTCTCCTCTCCTTTGGATTGAGCGTTCTTCAGTTTGGCAACTTTTTTCGTTTGATTTTCAAGCTTATTACCTGACAAAAAAAAATCTCCTCTCCTTTCTGTCGATGCAGCTCGGCAACCCACTTCTGGATATTCAGATTAGAAGCATTTCTCGAGGGATCCTCTCTTCAAGAACTGATCCGCTCATCGCTCTGATTAAGATGAAGCATCATTCTCGATCGCTTGAGAATGGAGCTGTCCTTTGTTGTACCTTTTGATATTCACATCTGGTAGAAGAATCAATTTATTCATTTCCCATTTCCAGATCCATGGGAAAAATCGAATGCAAACTACATGTTACAACTGCAAGATTCGAGCTTGATTTGATCGCGAATTTGACTGGGAGTAATCGCACGATAGATACACATGCTAAAATGTCGATGCTCAGTAGATACGCTATCCTTAAACTAGAATGTCCCTAGTTTCAAAATACCGAAGAGTAATTGCACAATAGATAGGCATGCTATAATCTTTGTACTCCAAGACAATTTAGTCATATGGTTGGCATGTTCTGTGCCCATTACTAGTTCTTGCTGTCATGTGTATGGACACAGTGCGACGTCTAGAACGTGTGATACTACGATCGATGTTATCACAACCAAATTCGCCTTTCTAAGTAGAAAAGCCAAACAGAATGCTAAAAAAGAAAAGTAGTTTCTAGCCAGTTGGTCATTAAGAGATTATTTAAGATGAAACGAGCCTTATAAAACCAATTGACTGGTCAATCTGTCAAAGGAAGATCCATTCCCCCGCAACTGTTATTTTATCATCAGATCTGTTCTTGGATGGTGTAGTGTCATTTGGAAGCTCCTCAGTCCTTCACTGCTCAGAGTCCTTCAGTCCATGGAAAGGATGGTTTGGTACTTCATTGTGATGGTGAATGGCCTCATCCCTCTGTTCTCCTCCATTACATCGACGGCCGAGATCATCACTAAGCTACCCGGTAGACATGGCCACGGGCCGGTTCGGAACCGGAACCGGCCCGTTGACCACCGGAACCGGACCGTT
>JANUWG010000686.1:0-10797 GCA_025175695.1 Eugenia klotzschiana
TTCCCTTATCCTAGGGGATTTAAGATATCAGACTTTACCGTGTTTACGGGAGAAGAAGACTAATCAATAATTAAACATATTGGTCGTTTTTTAGCACAATGTAGAGAAGCTGGTACGAATGAATATTTGAGACTGAAGTTATTCCCATTGTCATTGTCCAAGACAACATTCACGTGGTATACTAATTTACTAGTGAATTCTATTCAGACATGGGCAGAAATGGAGCGGCAATTCCATTCCCAGTTTTATCGATCGGTACTAGAAGTGTCGGTAGCCGACCTAGCGAGAATGCATCAGTACAGTAATGAGACAGCTTATCAATTTATCGCTCGGTTTAAGAAATCGAGGAATCGGTGTTTGACATCTCTCACCGAGAAGGAATTCACTAACTTGGCCTTTAACGGGTTGAAGTTTAATCTCCGAGAACATTTTGAAGGACAAACGTTCGATAATCTCTTCCAATTAATTAACCACAAGGGTCTCAAAGTATGAGCATTTGATAAGAGAAAAAAAAAATAGGAAGCCGATGAAAGACAATCGATAGGCTATGGTTTGCGCAAGCAATACTGAAGCTGAGGGGTTGGTAGAGGAAGAGGATGAGAATGAAATAGCAATGGTTTTGGAAAAGCCATATGTATGCCCAACTCCTAAGCCAGCAAGAGTAAAGGATTTTACTAAGGTGAAGGCTAAAGAATCGAATAGCTATTCATTCGACATATATAAGTTAGATGAAACATTTGACTTGTTGTTGAAAGATGGGTTAATAAAGTTTGCGGAAGAATAGAAAATCCCATCTAAGGAAGAACTAGCTGATAAGAGATATTGCAAATGACATCATTCTACTAGCCACAATACAACAAATTGTATTGTCTTCAAAAAAACAATTTAAGAGGCAATTCGGCAAGGCAAGATCGAATTTGCCAAAGACAAAGTAAAAGCACTTATGGAGGTTGATACAGACCCTTTTCCTAAGATGACCGGAAGGTGAACATTCATACTCCATGGAGCCATAGAACAGATAAGCTATAAATTGGCTGCAATCAGGAGTTGAATGATCAAGATTGGCATCATTCAGAATCCCAGTTTGTGAGAGAATCAAGAGGAAGATACTGATCTGGTTCTTTTGCTCAAAGGGATGTTAGACCACAAGTAAGGCGTGAGAGTGAACCCTCAAGTTATCTAGCCCGAGGATTACAAGGAAGATATCGATTTGGATCCTATGTCCGAAGAGGAGCCGGGCCACAGATAAAATCCAAAGTTGCAATCCCGAATTACTCCTTTCAAGAGCACAAAGAATACGTGCAACATGATCGAATGAGGTTTGAAATCATGGTTTCTAATTCACCCCCTCAAAAGTATAAGGAAAGAAGTCAATATGGTCAAGCAAAACCTGAAGTAAGGGCATTAGACAATCAACTTCAGAAAAAGAAGAATCAGCATGATCAACTGATTCAAGAACCTGAAGTCAGTCAAGTTAACAACCAGGTCGGCGAAAGCAGCAAGATTGCAAGCAAACCAGCCAAAAAGAAACGTCTTTGGCAACGCTATAGGGAAGGAGATCCAGAAGTAGGCCTCCTTGGAGAGCCTAGTGGCAAGTTTGACTACATGGTTGATTATGAAAAATCGGATTACCTCATGGAACCATTGTTACCAGTTGAACCATCTGGTTGGGGGGATGAATTCAATGATCCGTCATTAGATCTTATGCCTAAGAAGGTTCAGAATGATTTGCCACTAGATCTTATCCCTCATGAGGTTTAGAATGATCCACCACTAAATCCTAATCTTCAGGAGGGTAAGAAGAAGAGGATAGTTAAAGTCCCATACAGTCTTCGAAATGGAGAGATGCCAGGCCACTTGGACAAGCCTCTTACCGAACTATTAAGAGGCGAAATCAAAGGAAGAAAAGTAAACAGAAAGGCCTTGAGCATGCCTGGGCAGAACGAGTGACCTCGAGATATAAGAGAAGAAATTGGGTTTGGAGACGTACCGATCAAGAAGTAGAGGCGGACAAAAAGAGAAGGATCTTCGCTTCAGGTTAGTATGGAGAAAGTTCAAATACCGAACTGCCAAAAGGAAAGATGATTCGGAACGAGTCGCAAACCATAAACTTCGGGCAGTTTACAGTGGCACTAACCTCGAAATTCGAAAATGATTTCAAGCAAGATCGTGTGAAGCCATCAAAGGAAGATGGTAAAGATTACCGAAAATGAGGGTCAAAGATGCCAAAAGAGCGTGGCTTTCCAGTGAAAATCAGTATGGTCTATGCAAGACTTCCGCTGGAGTTTGGTACTTTCTCAACAATATAAGAAGATTCAGAGCATATCTCAGAAAAGGAAGTGGCTATGGATGAATTCCACTTTCCTGAGAATGAAGCAATGGAGTTTGAAAATATACCAATCGAAAAAACCAAACACTTGAAATCTTTACTCATATCGGGTAAGGTAGACAGGCGATCCGTCGGTAAGGTGTTTGTTGATGCAAGAACTACCCCGAACTTGATGTCGTATAAATGTTTTAAGAACTTGGGTAAGATGGATGATGAGATAACACCGTCGAATGTTCAATTGCCAGACTTCTTAGGAGAAGTTACGGACGTCAAAGGGGCCGTGGTGGTGGATCTCACCATAGGGTCTAAAACGTCAAAGACTACCTTCTTCGTGATCGAGTCAGATGGCGCGTATAATTTCTTACTAGGGAGAGGTTGGATACATTATAATCAATGTGTACCATCCACTCTTCATCAAATACTAGCACTCTGGAATGGGGATAAGCTAGAATATGTCAAGGTATATGGGAAGTCAATCCCAATAAGTTGGACCGAGGTTCACCGAAAAGATGAAAATTGTCCAAGTGGGGACCAAGTTATGGAGATTCCTAAGACTGACACACGGTCTTATGCTTTTTGCCGCTTCGATAAATGGAAGAATGAGTGGATCCCCAAATCAGCTTTGGCATCTCACGAATTGAGTTGTCTTTATGGAAAGCGATACATCATTGCAAGAAACTGAAGAGAGATATTTCGCGTATCTGGCTGAAATAACTCAGCAAAATCTCATGGCATCATATTGTATTAAAGAATGGGAGGAATCACCAACCAAGGATGAAAGCAAGTCTGTTGATACCGAAGATCCTCTAGTTGAAGTCAACATTGGAGAATATGGATGTCATCAGCCCATCTATATAAGTGTGCTCTTGTAAGGGGGCATTAAGGATGATTTGATCAAGTTGGTTACCCAATATAAAAATTGTTTTGCTTGGGATTACCATGAGATACCGGGATTACCTAGGGATGTTGTTGAGCATACGCTACGGATTAAAAAAGGATTCTGCCCACATAAACAGCAAGCAAGGAGATTTGCTCTAGATGTGATTGACAAAGTCAAAGAAGAAATCAAGAGGCTGTTAAAGGCAAGATTTATCGAAACAGCTAGGTACATGGAATGACTCTCTAACATAGTGCCAATAAAGAAAAAGAATGAAAAGTTACGAGTATGTATTGATTTTCGAAATCTCAATACTGCTACCCCGAAAGATGAATATCACATGCCGATCGCAGATATGTTGATTGATTCGGTATCGGGGAATGAAATGTTGTCCTTAATGGATGGACATTCGGGATATAATCGATATTTATTGCCCAGAAAGATGTCCCGAAAACGACATTTAGATGTCCTAAGGCCATTGGAATCTTTCAATGGATTGTTATGCCGTTTGGGTTAAAGAATGCAGGAGCTACATATCAATGGGCAATGAATTTTATTTCCCATGATATGATTGGTAAATTCATAGAAGTTTACTTTAAGCGAGCTTTCATCTGGATGAAAAAATACAAGTTGAAGATGAATCCTATCAAGTGTGCCTTCGATGTGCGAGCGGGAAATTTCTAGGGTTTCCTTGTCAACTAGAGAGGCATTGAAATTGATAGGAATAAGGCAAAATCTATTATGAAGATATCTCGTCCCGAATCAAAGAAGCAACTCCAGATAGTATTGGGTAAGATTAATTTTTTACAGCGGTTCATTGTTAACCTATCCGGGAAGATAGGGCCAATGTCTCAGTTTTTGAAACTCAAAAACAGAGACATATTTTCCTAGGGAGAAAAACAACAAGAGGTATTCGATGCGATCAAGACGTATTTGGTCAATCCTCCTGTTCTAATACCACCGAAGGATGGTAAGCCGTTGAAGCTGTACATATCAGCTGCCGATACCACTATCGAGAGCATGTTAGCACAAGAAAATGATGAAGAAAAAGAGCAAGCGGTATATTACTTGAGTAGAACGTTAACTGATGTTGGAAAACGTTCTACCGCATTAGAAAAGCTATGTTTGTCTTTATACTTTGCATGTATAAAGTTGAGACATTACTTGTTATCAACTACAATACATGTGCTCGATAAGACGGATGTAATAAAATACATATTGTCGCGATCGGTCATAAAAGGTCGTATAGTCAAATAGACATTTATTTTGTCTGAGTTTGATTTGGTATATGTACCGTTAAAAGCAGTAAAAGGGCAGGCTGTGGTTGATTTTCTTATCGAGTATCCATGTTTACAAATTGAGAAAAATGAGCAAAGTCTTGTTTAAGTTGTACCATAGACTATGTATTTTAATGGATCTTGTGCTAACAGTACTGCAGGAGCCAGCTTAGTGTTAATATCTCCTGATGGAAAATATACCAGGTATGTTTGCAAATTAGATTTTGAATATTCGAATAATTAAGACGAATATGCAGCATTGATCATTGGGTTAGGAATTAACTGATTTGAATGCTTAGTTTGTCAAAATAATTGATGATTCTCAATTGGTGGTGAGATAATTAAGTGGAGAATACCAATACTTGAATGAAAATCTTATCGGTTATTATTAATTAGCAAAAAAATAGCTAAGCCAATTCAAGGATTATGAAATAATTTATGTCGGGAGGAAAATGAATCAGAAACTAATGAATTAACGCAAATAGCTTCGGGATACAAAATATCAAGAGAATTGGCAAACATGGTTTCCATCATTGTATTATCAATACCATCCATTGAACAAAGAAAAGTACCAATAGCCATGAATGAAGAAGTTCAAGAAAAAGATTGGAGGAAAGCCATAATAGAATACATTAAGAAACCCGATTCGAGGGATCGGAAGTTGAGGAGACAATATCAAAAGTATGTAGTAATGGAAGATAAGTTATTTTATAAGTCTTCTGATGGATTGTTACTCTGATGTTTGAATGAGAATGATGCGAAACTGGTCATGGCAGAGGCACATGAGGGGATATGTAGAGCGCATTAGGCCGATATCAAAATGAGATGGTTATTGAAAAGGTATGGATATTATTGACCGTCAACGATGCAAAACTGCATTAGTTACGCAAAGGCATGTAACTTGTGTCAAAGACATGGACCATTACAGCATGCACCGGCTGGTGAGCTCAACCCAATTATGAAACCATGGCCATTCAAGGGATGGGCAATGGATATAATGGATAAGATTTATCCACCATCTTCCAATAAACATAGCTTTATTTTACTTGCCACTGATTATTTCACAAAGTAGGTAGAAGCAGTCCTGTACAAAAGTATAAGTCAAGGTATGATGATCAAGTTTATTGAGGAAAACATTATTCACCGGTTTGGTCTACCTGAGACTATTACGGCAGATCAAGGTACAGTTTTTACGGGCTAATAGGTTATTGAGTTCATCCAGTCAAGAGGAATCAAGATGTTACATTCGACACCGTACTACCTGCAAGCTAATAAACAAGCCGAAACTACAAATAAGATAGTTGTGGAGTTGATTAAGAGACATTTGGAGGAAAACCCAAGGAAATGAGATTCTTTATTATCAATGGTGTTGTGGGCTTATCGAACCTCTCGAAGATCAAGTACATGTGTTAGTCCTTATATGCTCACTTATGAACAGAAAACCATGTTACCAATGGAGATAACAGTAGAGTCATTAAGAGTCCAACTTCAGAGTGAAATACTCCTAAAGGATTATATGTACATTAATCTGGATGACTTGGACGAATTTCGTTTGATAGTTTTAGATCAAGTGTTGGGGCAGAAGACAAGGGTAGCTCGAGCTTACAACAAAAGAGTAAAGGTAAAACGGTTTACTGTTGGTGCTTTGGTATGAAAAACCATTTTACTTATTAATCAACAAGATCGGGAATTCGGTAAGTGATCATCGAATTGGGAAGGACCTTACTTGGTCACAGAAGTGCTTAATGGGAATCCATACCGTTTGATGGATATTGGAGGAAAAGAATTTCCCCATTCTATCAATGGAAAATTCTTAAAGAAATACTATCCTTCGGTATGGGAGGTACAGCAATGACATGAGCATCATTACATGAAATGAAAATACGCCCCGATTTTAGTCACTAAGACCTTCAAGTTGGTCTCTTGGCTACAAGACGGGAATGATAATATAAGTCATATTGAAGCTCAGCTCGTCGTGATTTCAGGTTAGCCAGTCGGTATGTTTTGGTGTTAATAATCCTATCGACTTCCTCGGATTCCCGAGCTCTTTCCTAGTATAGACCAAATAAATTCTTGGCTGAAAGCTCGGCTTGTGTCAACTTATCCTCTAATTCTGAGGATTCACCCCGTTCGAAAATGAGTTCTAAAAGGAGATCACAAATATCAATAGCAGTATCTACATCCGGTTGGAGTTGGGCACTAGCCTGGCCTACCCAATTATTTTCCTTTCTCAGGATAGATAGTTGTGAAAATTCGTTCAAAATGCAAGCTCCAAGTGCATTGGCCTCGTGGATTACAGGTTCAAGATACTGAATTTCTGTGATGATTTGACGAAATTCATCTAGACTAGAAGGAAAAGGCGAAAATAATTTCCACATCAAATCAAGGAAGTACGAATCGGCAGACAAAAACAGTTTAGCTCTGAGCATGTCCGATAGCTTGTTAACTTCCAATCAGAGTTCTGGATTCCATAGCAGAACATGGTAACTACGAGAGAGCAATTCATGCAATAGTTCCCAGATAAAATAGTCATCATAGGAAGTGTGACTGAGGGAAGATAAATCTGGAAGGAAAGTTTAAATTAATGGAGTTGGCTCAAGCATGAATTACTTGAAATCAGAAGATCTTACCGAAAGCAGAGAGTCAAAATCCGAATGAAATAAAGATGCAAAGGGACTATTGTCAAGGACATTACCTCTATGAACTGAGCGATTGTGCTGAAGAGAGATGGGTAATGAGAAAGCTCCTCGAATACATGACTGAAGAAGCTGGAGTCGATAAATGAGTGATGATATCTATAGAAGAGATTGGCTGAGGATTATATAGGCAAGAGAATGTGGCAGTTAAAAAGACGTGGAAGATGTCTTCAGAAAAAGAACCAGAATGGGAGAACGTGTGTTAGTGCGAAGGGAATTCAGTTCTTAATATCACGAGTCATCTTCCCGAGTTCAAGTCGCGACAGGTCTGAGTTGAGGAAATTTCGGTAAGAGTGATGAGTCAACTTTACCTTGATAATATTTTACCGATTAATATCAATTGCTGGATGTTCGCTTCTCATACAGTGCGTCCTCCATGGTTAATCCTGGTTGTTCGCCAAGAAGGAGATATGGCAGTTGATGAATATTGGTCCTTATGGTGTCCACTGCTTCAACAAAACCAATAGCGAAGTCATCACTAGCCTCCTAAAGCTCGTTGGAAGGCATATAGGAAGGGTTCCCTGAGTAAATTTCTTGAAAAAGGGCCTTCGCTCGGTATTCTCTATCAGAATTAACAATCAGCTTTCCGTAGTCGGGCTCCAGAAGATCGAGGAACTCTCTCCACTTGGCCTTAGCAATATGAGGAGGAACTGAAGAAAATGAGCTCGGCAGATCTTGTGGTTGATCGGCAGCAAGTTGTTTGTATGCTGGACGTTCAAGCGAGATCTCCTCGAACTCAGCTTCTTCCAGCTCAAACATTAGCAAGAAACCATCCAAAGGAGTAGGGTCGGCTGCTGAAGATGAAGATGTCCCCGGGAGTGAAGAGATTTATACAGGAGGCATCAAAGGTAATTCGATGGATAGAGGGCCTTCGAGAGGTTCGTCTTTGGGAATTAAAATCCTCTTTGATGCCAAAGGATATTCTTCAATGTTTGCGAGTAGAATAAACTAATGAGTTTTAATTGAAGAGTATTAAAAGAAATGAAACAAAAAGTGCACATACCGACTGGATGAGCAAGGACGATTTCTTCAGGAACGTGTGGAGTTAGGAGTGCAACCTGAGGTACATCAGGATTAGCCTCAATCTGAGGAAGAAGAGGAGGAGCTTCTATTGTTATAGCCTCTACTTCTATGACAGAACTAGGGGAAGCAGCTGAAGTTGAAGAAGTTCCAGTAGAAGGAAAAACAGTTGGTGTCTTCTGGGAACCTGAAACCCGAAAAACAGAGGTCAATTATGATATTTCGGCAATTATGAGAACAGTTATGATAAAGTCCCATGCTACAACTTACTTCTATTCGATCGAGACTTCATCAACGATCAAAGCGGCATTTCGGGGAGTGGATCTGTTGCCAAAAAATCTGGGTTGGAAGGTTCAGATATGTGGATACCCAATCCCTTTTTAGACTACTTTTGAGTCACCTTCTTCGGAATAGGAGATGGAGGTAATGCTAATCTTTTTCTCTTACCACCTGTGATGATAAATAGTTATGTCAGGCGTGGAATAGGTTAACATTACGAAGTAGAGGAAGTACAGTTGCCTTTATTGGAATCTCCCAATGGGGCTGAGGGTGCTTCAAGTGCTTTAACTTCTTCAGGAGCTGGATTAGGAGCTACGTCTTGTATTCTATTCCAAATAGAATCTAATTTCTCGATCTCAGAGAAAACTTCTGTGCGATAGAGTTCCCACCAGCACTTGAAGTCTGAAGTAGTGAGTGATAGAGTTGGCTCGAATTCAGACACAAGGAGTTTTCGGTGAATTTCTTGAATGAGCACATTCAGTTCGACGAAGGATGTGTCCCCGAATTTGCAATAGGCCTTATTGAGAAGAGAAGAAAAGGAAAAAGTATAAAGTGCAGGAGCAGGAACTCCTTGGACGAGCCCGAATCGCCGAGCGCAATATTGGGAGGAGTAAATTTCAAAGCCAGAAGTAAATCTCCCTTTGATAGATATTCTAATAGGGAGATCAATAAAGGTTAGTACTACCTGCCAGAAATCGCTGTGATCATTATGAAAACCAAGGAGATATTGTTTGAATTCAGAAGACAGGAAAGGAGAACAATCGAACTTATCATTATCAAAAGAGTAAAGTTATGATATGAAATACCGAAAGTAAGAAGAGAATTCGGTATTAAGAGGGAGAAGTTCCCAACTTAAAGTTCGGCAGGAAGGATGGTTTGGTATGGATATGGAAAGGGGTTGACCGAATTGATTCTTTAAAAATCAGGAAGGAAAATAAAAGGCAGCCCAGACCTGCAAAATCCAAAGGGGGCCACTGAAGGCTCCACCTTTATCAGAAGAAGTAGCAGAAGCGGCGTGGGATAAGCTTCTGTACAAAAGAGCAATAAAGGTGTTGCCAAGAGCTAACTTGGTACCGGTGACTAAACTATATGCTATATCTAAGAAGTCCTTAGATACTCTAATAACAGGGTGGCAGAATAGAAATTTGGATAGCCAATAAAGTAAGAAGGCAATGTGTTCTTTATCGGTAATTTCACCCTTTTTTTGAAAATATTTGTTCAAAAAGGCTCTGTAAGATAGGTTTGAATCAGAAAGTTTACGGAACCCAGGGTAAGTATTTATTGAAATGGTGGCGACGTCCACCCCTAAAGGACCGAGTCTAGTTATACAGGTCACATCAAGAAGAGTTATGGGCATTGGAGAAAAAGGGAAAAAGAAGCAGTTGGTTGTTGAAGACCAGAAGTTAGACATGGCACAAATTAGTTCGACATTCAATCGGTAGTCAAAACAACATAAACGTAAAGCTTCGTGAATCTGAAGCTCATTCCAGAGTTTGGTCATAGAAGGAAAAAGATGGAGATACCACTGATGGAAGGCAGAGTCAAATGAAAAAAAAGCCCTAAGACAAAGAGGGCGAGAAAGCCAGTTGTAAAGCATAATAGATGGATGATGAATCAGGAGTACCTCAGTCGGAAGTTGAGGGAAAGCTTCAGAAAGAACAGAAGGGATTGCATAATAGTCATAGACAGCGAGCCCCAAGATGAAAGATTCGTCGCCATCATCATTCAGAAGGGAGAAATTGTGACGATCAGTGCAATCCTTGGATTCCATGAAGTCAGAGAACCGATTAAGAGCCGCTGAAGAAGAAAAGGTGGAAGCTTGGATCGCCATTGCAGAAAGATAAAGACTAATGTGAGGACGGCATATGTTGAGAAAAGAGGAGAAACCAAATAGAGGAGCGCGAAGACAAAGTTAGCAAGGAGAAGACAAAAACTTGATTTTGTGGGGACAGCTAGCTTTATAACTGATATAAAAGGAGCTGAAAAGGCAGATATCAGAAACGACGCGAGAGACACTGTTTGGAGCAATAAGATAAGTATTCTGTCAGCTTCTAAGTTTAAAAGAATTAAAGTTTTTTAATTCTTTTAAAAGGGGGCATATGTTGATACCAAAAAATAGCCTCTGTAAAATACTGAGCGGATGGTGTAATTGTTGTATCTCAATGATCCATGATTCGGTATTTTTGAAGTGAAGTGTCAAACAGAAAAGCATTGCTAGTGAATCCCGAAATTCGGTGAGAAGAAGACAAAGTACAGAATAAGAGCTGCAATGTATCGAGATTCGGTAAGTTGAAAAAAAGGTGACGAATGAATGTTACC
>JANUWG010000687.1:0-10793 GCA_025175695.1 Eugenia klotzschiana
GAAAAAATAAATCAATTTAAAAAAGTATTTTGCTTAAAAATAATTACTTATATCGCTGAAAACAGTCAGATAATAATAATAAAATTTCATTACCGAAAACGATCATGTCTAAATAGTTTTGTATACGGTGAGAATATTTTTTCATTCGCTAGCGATTATCTTGAAAAGAATATATTTTTTTAATTATTTATTATTTGTGAAATAAATGGAGCTTGGTAATCAAACGACGGTAGTGGCTGGAGGGACCCCAGAAAACAATGTGTAACGACTTTTCTCGCGGGCCACGCTGGAAAAATGGAAATCCATTAAACGGCAGCCCGTCTAAGCGAAGCAAAGCAAGGCAAACCCAACAACTGGCCGGTGCCACGTCACCGGATCTTTGCCTTGACACGACGGCTCGGTGTCTGGCTGGGGCCCACGCGCTCCCACAACGGGGGCCCGCGCTCTCTCTCTCTCTCTCCCTCTCAAATTTCTCCTCCCTTTTTTTTGCCATTTTTCTTTGTTTTTCGCTTTTAAATTTGATCACGAAATTCATAATTTGTTCGTACAAAAAAAAAGAAGTTCGAGCGAAAAAAGAAAAAAAAGGGAAAAAAGAAGAAATCTTGACGCACTCTGCCCGGCAACGGCAATAATTCACTTTTATTTCCAGCTAGTCTCTCCATCTTCTCTGTCCATTCCCCCTTCTGTCTCCCTCTCTCTCTTCTCCTTCATTTGCCAGCTCTCTCTCTCTCTCTCTCTCTCATCATCGTCGTGATCATCATCCGGGGAGATCCATCAGGTACGTCCAGCTTCTGCGATCAATCCCCTCGCCTTCTTTGCGTTCTGATCAGCTCGAGGATTTCGGAGTGTTTACGGTCGATGGAATAGATCTTCGCCGCGTTGATCCGTTGTTATCCCTTCGTGATCCCGTAGCTTGGCGATTTGTGTTGGTGTTGCGTGGTTGCTGATTGCTCTCTCTCTCTCTCTCTCTCTCTCGCTCGCTCGCTTTGAGTGTCTTAGGATTTTGTCTTGGTTGGTCGAGGTGGCGATCTAATCCTCGCGCGTGTCATGTGCATGTGTCAGCGGAGAATGTTGCCATGTCCTCGGATGGATTGCGTGAACTAAGATCACGAAACGATTTTTGGTTCGTGTTCGCGGATTGCAGTGACGTCTTCTTTTTGTCCCCCCGATCGGACTGATTGGTCGGGGTCGTTAATTGCGGTACTAGTGTTAGTTTCCTGCTTGGAGTTTCTGCTTGAATAAGAACTTCTATCCGCTCGGCTCAGAGCGATAGTCATTCGCCGGTGTCAGTGAATGTATCTGGAATTGTCTCTATGTCATTGGGTTCATTTTGTTGGCGATGTGCTGAAGAGCTTGGCTTGTTTTGCTCACCATGCTTTTGACAATAGTGGACAAATAACTGCTAATTGAGTTTTATATATTAGGATGATTGATTCTGATACATTTTTTGAAACCATATTGGGAGGGAATGTGTGTGGTGAACTGGGTGCAATTGTGAGGCAAGAAACTCCGTGACTTTGATGGAAAAAGAATGGTTGGGCCAAAAGTTTGAAATGTTACATATTTAAATTGATTATATGAGTTTGGCAGTACAAATTTAGACAATGTAAAGATTGCCAGTCCGGAGAAACGATGGCTGCTGAGATGAAATATCGAACCACATGCTCTCAAGAAGAGCTTCTGTAGTCGGATAATTCTCAGGCGATAACATTAGTAACAAGATGATACTCTTCTGATGGTCAAATGTTTATAAATCGAAGCTTAAGTTGGCGAACATGATTCTCAAAGCAAGAAATGATCTGGCTGTTGAATGAGGAATTTTGGAACTCTTAATGTGCTCAGTCTCTCCGTATTTGGACCAATACCTGCATAACATTCCTAAGAGAAAGCCATAATAGGAACTAGAATAAAAATGTTCATGTTAAAGTCTCTGTTTTGAGAATACTGATGCCATCAAGATGAAAAGCAAGGTTAATTAGATTCTAAAGGTAGATGTACATAAGTATGTCATTATTTTTCAGGACATCGTGCCATGTAAGTGAACTTTGGTGAAAGAGTTAGTTTGAGAAATTTGGGGAGCGAAAGCCAAAAAAAAGAAAGTCTCCCCAACATAGAAAAAGAGAGGTGGTAGCTTTGGAGAATCCAATTAGACATAGCCATTAATCCTGTCGGAAAGTAACCGCCAAAATACTTGTTTAGAGGGAGAGAAGCAATTGTTGGTTGTGTCTTAAATTTGTTTCCTAGATTGGCTACTGGGTTTAGTTGTTGTTAGGACTATTGCATGTTTATGCCCGTTCTCGCCGTGGGGGGATTGTATTTGGGTGTACTGGCTTGGAGTTTGGAATTGCTCTATATTCTTGTGTACTCATATTGGTTATAATGAATTTCTCTTCTCCTTTTGTAGTGCATTTTTACTCTTCTACGATAGTGTTCATTTTTCATAGCTTTTGATCGAAGTGGTAGTTAACATTTGAAATGGGAACTACTAAAGCTCGCATTAAAATCGATCTTAGAAGGCAGTCATGGAAGTTGAAATCAACAAACATGCTAAAATTACCAAAGAGGTTTGAGAAAGGCAGCAGGTGGAGAAGTATTATATGAGTCATTCACTCCACGGCTGATAAAACATACTCTTCATTGCATCCTATTGAAGCACTCACATCGGTAGCATAGATCTTTTATCATCAAGCCTTTGCTTGAGACACCTTGTCAACATGTTTAACTGTTCTTCAATATGATATTGGAGCTTCAAGTCAGGGGTTCAATCCTTGACACTCCTATTGTTGCCATTTTGTCTATTATTCATCTTGTCCTTCCGATTTTTGTTTGATGTAGCTAAGTCCACATCCTATGTTTTACATGTAAGGTCCAATTCACGCGCAAGGGGGTTATAGTTGTTCAACATTTATCAAACGCTTTGCAGGAGCCTCTCTTTTTGCTTGTTTTTTGGGGTAGGTCGGCAGTTCAAATTGAGATATTGATTTATAGGAGGTTTGTTCCGATATGGATATTTCAATGACATTGACATATGTATTCCAACAAATCTGTAATTTGGCATGTTGAACATTTTATATACATCTGCACGTGTATATAAACTTTTGAAGTGAAAAAGTGCAACAAAAAGGTTGTGATTATGCTTTAGCTTATCTACTCGATAAGGTTAGTGGGTGATGCAGTTATTTGATGTAGGTGGGGTGGGTAACTCATATATTCTTACACAGGCTTGACTGGCTAGAATTTGTAAAGCTCTCAAATGGTATAACAACACCTAGGATCCATTAAGTTTGGCTGTTTTTGCAGTTTTGTCCTTGATGTTTAAAGTCTGAGGTTTTTATTCCTTGAATGTTCTTTTGAGCAGTTTTGGTCCCTGACCATCATTTGCATGGAATCTAAATCAGAATTATTAAACATGATCTAGTTGACTCACACATAATTACATATTCAACAAAGAGAATCCATAAATGATCAAGAAGAGCCCTGGAAGTTGAAGCGTGTGATAGAATCACGACCCAACCTCAAAGCAAATTACAGTCAGATATCTCAATATTTACTGTTTCCTTTTAGATTGAATTTTTTAGCAGATTCTCTACAAGATCATTTTCTGCTTCTGCAGTGGATTCTTGCTGAATTATTAGAGGCCAGATTTTGGCGCTTGAAGGATATCTACCATCCAGAAGAAAGTAAGAACATAAATTTCAGGTGATGTCTAGCACTGCAAAGGTTTTGGATCCTGCGTTTCAGGGTGCCGGTCAGAGGATGTATCCTGGATATAAGAAATAACTTGCTTTTGATTTACTGCATTACCATCACTTAATTTCTTAATTATCTATTATTCCCTAGTTTGTGGATGTTTGTGAATGTATACCTAGAGGAAAGATTATATATTTGTATTATATAAAGTATTAGTCTCCATGCCGCTACTTTTAATCTTAAGCATGTTTGAGCTTAACAGCTTTTAGTGGGACTGAAATTTGGCGTATTGAGAATTTTCAGCCAGTTCCACTGCCTAAGTCCGAACATGGGAAATTCTACATGGGCGATTCCTACATTGTATTACAGGTGAAAATAGTTCTTATTCCTCTATACAACAGTAAACCTGCAAGGCAAGTACTTATGTTGATATATGTAATAAAAATATTGCAGACTCATCAATTTTTCTTTATTTTGCAGTAGCCAAGTATTTAGTGGTGACAAATCATCCCTTTAGATTTGCGGTTCTTGTTTATAGCCTCTTTGGTGTTACTTATGCCTTCGGATCATCATTACATGTACAGGCAAATCCATTTTATAGTACGATGAGCATGACTGATCATGCTGTTTGTACTTTAGTTTATCATCTGCCGTGAATTTGAGTAATGCTAAATTAACTTCATTCACAATTTTCAAGTTATTACTAGACTTAATTTGGATGTCTGATGCATTGTCCTTTTCTTGAATGAACAGTACTGACAGGATCTACTATTACGATCCTCAGATAATCAAATGCTGTATTGACTTGTACGCAACTGTTTGAAAAACTGGGATTTTAGTAGTAGTTGGTATCACCTCTTAGTTTTGAGTAGGTGGAACCATTCTGTTTTCGTTCTTCTCCACATTCTTACCGGCAGGAATTTGCCTATGATTTTATCAACTGATATTTCGATATAGAAAGATCTCCTTATTTCTTCACTGCAGATTCTCGTGTCATTTTCTTGAAAAGATATTAGGTCACCTTGGGACACTTTCAAATTAGTAATGCTTACTATTCCATTATTCACACAAAGCCTTCGATGACTTATCATTGGTATTTCATCTTTTAGGTATAAAAACGATGTTCAGTGTTGATATGTCCAGGGTGTACTATTGTAAAAAAATTCGTCGGTATAAAGTGTATGAAACAAATGGCTATCTGTCCTCTATGAGTTGATGTTTATTTATCTATACTGATTAATATTCAATTAAACTTTTGTAGACGACGCCTGGCAAGGGAGGTGCTTATTTGTATGACATACACTTTTGGATTGGAAAAGACACAAGTCAGGTATTCTTTGATGGATATGTTCTATCTTTGAGATATTGGAGTTGCCTTACCCATGACTTGAGTCATGGCATGGCCTCACCCCAACATATGCCTTTTTTCATAGGATGAAGCTGGAACAGCAGCAATTAAGACTGTTGAACTTGATGCGGCCCTTGGAGGACGTGCTGTGCAGCACAGGGAACTTCAAGGCCATGAATCTGACAAATTCTTATCCTACTTCAAACCATGTATAATACCGTTGGAAGGAGGTGTAGCATCTGGATTCAAAAAACCAGAGGAAGAGGAGTTTGAGACACGTCTATATGTCTGTCGTGGAAAAAGAGTTGTTAGGTTGAAGCAGGTGCTGGAGATTTTTGCGTTGATTGTTATTGTTTGATCCTTGTGTTCCTTGGCATGTCAGTCTTCCGCTAGTTATGTAACACAATTTTTTCTTTTGAACTCTTGCAGGTCCCTTTTGCTCGGTCTTCATTGAATCATGACGATGTATTTATCCTAGACACTCAGGGGAAAATCTATCAGTTCAATGGGGCAAATTCAAATATCCAGGAAAGGGCCAAGGCTTTGGAGGTCATTCAGTTTTTGAAAGAGCAGTATCATGAAGGAAAGTGTGATGTTGCAATTGTTGGTAGGCTCTTCCCTCATGCTTTAATGTTTTGCATAAATAATTTGTATCATTTACTCCTTTTAAATCATTTATGCTGCTGTCTCTGCTTATTCATGCATACGTGGCTGTTCATGCCAGATGATGGGAAGTTAGATACTGAATCAGACTCGGGGGAGTTCTGGGTCCTCCTTGGTGGTTTTGCTCCCATTGGCAAGAAAGTTTCAAGTGAGGATGATGCAATTCCAGAAGCAACTCCTGCCAAGCTCTATAGGTACCATTACTTTCTAGGAGGTTGGGTTTCTACTATTTTAAACTAATGGAGGAGTGCCAGTGCTTCTGGTCTGCGGTGTGCATCTTGTACATATTGAAATTTGGTAGCTTCTGCCATGTTCCGATCAAATAACAACTTTGGCCCGGAAAGAATAGCTTTCTTTTTGAATGAAGAGAAATTAGCACACATGACACTTTAAGATTGGAAAAGAGGGCAAAGAGAATTCCATGCTAACTCCTAGGAGACTTCTTAGAAGGAAACGTACATATGATTCTACCAAAAATTTGTCAGCAGCTTGAGACGTGCTTATTTTTTTACTGGGCCTTGAAGTATTTTTAGTCGTTTTCTCATAATATGAACAACTAATATTTATGAAAGAGGAATATGTGTACATGGAGACTTACCTGAATATTCCCAAAGGTAAGTCAAATTTTAAAAAAATGGTCTTTACTTGTGTATGACTTTTCCATATCATGTAAAGTTGCTATTGTCATGGCAATAAATAGTATATAAACTATGTTGAGTTGTTGGAATGCATGTAGCGATTGCAACCTCAGAGAATTGCTTTGGCGAGCATGTCTACGTGACTCTTAATTTTCATATTTTCCCTAAAAATTAAATATTTATTTGCGTAGCAGTACTCCTAACCTAAGATATGAACCTATAATTCCTGGAACAGCCGCTAGTGGTTATTTGCTTATGTCTGTCCTTATCGTCTTCACACTTGCCATTTCTTGTGAATTATAATACTTCTGGGGCTTATACACTCTTAACTTTATTGGTAAAATTCTTTCCTTTATTAAGCTATAGGATAAACATAGGCAACCGACACCTCTATTATTGGGTAACCATCACTGTTCAAGAAAACGGGCCTTCATGTGTTCTAGGTGCTTATTCAAGTTGCTTCTCTTTGTAGCATTGTTGATGGTGAGGTGAAGCCTGTGGAAGGTGAATTATCCAAGGGCAGGTTAGAAAACAACACCTGTTACTTACTGGATTGTGGCGCTGAGGTCTTTGTTTGGGTTGGCCGAGTTACACAAGTGGATGAAAGAAAAGTGGCCATCCAAGCAGCTGAGGTAGAGTGTAGAGGTTCATCTTTCTATGTCAGAACTGAATAAACTATATCTAAAATATAACTTGTCTGCAGGACTTTATCAGTAGCCAGAACAGACCAAAATCAACACGCATAACCAGAGTTATCCAGGGTTATGAGACTCACGCATTTAAAACCAAATTTGACACATGGCCATCTGGTTCTGCAGCTCCTGCTTCTGAGGAAGGGAGAGGAAAAGTAGCAGGTGATGTTTCACATTCTCGTTTGTACTCTGAATAGGTGGAGTTTTTCACTTAGCATTATCGCTATTGATCTTGGTTTGTCATTTTTGCCAGCTTTACTTAAGCAACAAGGAATGGGTGTAAAGGGAATGGCAAAAGGTCCTTCTGTGAACGAAGAAATCCCACCTTTACTGGAAGGAGGTGGAAAATTAGAGGTCTAGCTTTTATTTCCATCTCGTATGTCCTCTTTTAAGGATAACTGCGCCTCTATTTCTCTGAGTACTAATTGAATTGGATTTTAGGTGTGGCGGATCAATGGCAGTGCCAAGACTCCGTTGTCCAAAGTGGATATTGGCAAGTTTTATAGTGGAGATTGCTACATCATTCTTTACACCTACCACTCTGGTGAAAGGAAAGAAGATTATTTCCTGAGCTGCTGGATTGGAAAGGATAGTGTTGAGGTAAATTATCTCTCAAGTGGGCAGGATGTGTTTGAATGAGTGCAGAATGACTTTGTTGCATATTTCCTAGTTCGAATTCAGGTTAAAGCTAGATATTATATAGCATAGGAAGACACTTGAATTGATTATTTAAAAGGGCTCACGTCTTTGAAATAATTTTACCAATGCTTAGGAGACACTGGCTATTACCACATATGCCTTCTTGATTATAGAGCATGCCCTCATGGCCAAAAAATGTATCTATGGATCTTGCCCTTAGTTTCTCATGGAAATAATGTTAAAGGAAGAGAAAGGAGAAAATAAGGAAGTTTATGGCTGGAATAGTTCAAAATCCTTAGTTTCTCTTCCAGACTATAGTAGACAAACATCTGTTTATTGTTAGCCATTGTGCGGGAAAGTGGACCGCACTTTCAACAGGTTGGACCCGGAATCAGTCTGTTGTCTGGTTTGGTCAGCCCTCTGAAACTGGACTGGTCTAAAACTGGATTGGATTGGTGTTGATCCCGGTTGAACCACATAAAACATTGGACTGCTCCCATTGCACTGAGAAAATGCGTGAGGAGACATGTGCATTGTGTTTTGAATCTGGCTCTTTCAGGCACTAGCATGCATGCAACACCATTCCACCACAATGCTTCGTTTGTCATTATTGTCCAAACTATATAAGTGTTAGAAGCTTTGGCTCTAAACAAAGCAATGAGACACCAGCCAAGTAATTCACGCCAGACTTCACATGCATGTAAATAGAGTTTAATCACTACTGCCATTATGTAGATGCAATATTCGTTGAAAAATAAGTTACAAGCCTGGCGAGATTGTGATCTGAACATGGAATTCTCGATTATGACAAAATGATAAAACACGGAGCCCAAATTTTCAATATACGAGGTAATATCAGTAACCATACTTAACATAATCTGAACAGGGGCCTCATCGATTAAACTGGTTGAACCAAGAACCTGTCAGTTAGCTGGTTTATTAACTGGTTCGGTCAATAAAGTACAGTGATTACCAGATTAAAATAGAAGAGAAGACTTGCAACTTGAATATATTCTTCTTTTCAGGAAGAACAAAAGATGGCTGCTCGGTTGGCTAACACAATTTTCAACTCGTTAAAGGGGAGACCTGTTCAGGTATGGTTTTTTGGGTCTTCTCCAGTTGGGCAATGGAGATGAGACATATCACATGTTCTTTTATCAATTTTCCTTATAGGGTCGTATTTTTCAAGGGAAAGAGCCAGCGCAATTCATTGCACTTTTTCAGCCTATGGTCATCCTCAAGGTATCTTCTGTGCTTCTTCAAGATGATGCAGTGGTTCAAAATGCTGCACGATGGAACATGTGGTTTGGATTCTGAGGCTCATTTGCTATCTGAAATGTCCCCTAGGGAGGTTTAAGCTCAGGTTACAAGAAGTTAATAGAGGAAAAAGGTTTAACGGATGATACTTACACACAAGAATCTGTGGCGCTTATACGTATATCTGGGACGTCCATTCACAACAATAAGGCAGTCCAAGTAGATGCGGTATGTGCTATTGAGTTTCATCTTGTTTTGCTGGCTACTAATATGTAAGTGGCTTGCTATTAACTTTTGCTGCTGGATGGATATCTGATGTTTAGTCTGTTTTTGAACATGTGCCTTTAACTTTTGTGGTACTAAGATGCCTGAATCATTTGGAAAAATATGGAGCAACTGTTCATGGTTAGACAAGAGTGTTTGTTGTACCTCTTCTGTTCTGAAGTTGCCATTTAGATTTTCAGAATACTTCTCTCCTCGTTTTGATAGTTTCCACAACTTGTTTGAGCTGTGATTGGTGATGGTTTGATCAGTATGAAACTTAAACATATGCTTGTTTTTTGTTTAGGTCAAGATTTTCAGAAGTGATTTGTGTATTAGCAAATGAGAGGATCTCGTACCTGTAATGCTTCTTAATTGTGAATAACAGAGTTCATCTCCATATTTTTGCACGAAGAATGTTGCCGAGGCATTCATGAATCTTCACCATAAAACAGTTCAGTTTATTGTTGGTGTTAGCCATTGAACTAATTGTTAGTTAGATGTTTGTTCCCGTCATTGTTGTTGTGCTGCATAGTTAGCCGTTTGAGCAATGAAGTGTGTTGTCATTTCTGTATTTTGATGACAGAGGAGGGCTGAAAACTTTAACATTCTTAATGAAAACTGTAAGCATAGAACATGATACTCTTAGGAATAATTCATTTAAACATTTTTTATCCTTAAACTAGACCAAGATCGAGTTTCAGGTTTTGACATAGCTTGTTGAGAGAAAATTCAGATAGGAATGAAAAGTTCATTTAGAGTATGTTGAATTTGGAAAGCCAAAATGCAAAGCAATGCCCATATTGAAGATTTAATGAGCCAAAACAGTTGAAAGGGATTATTGTCCCGCCCATGTTAGAGATTTAATGAGCCAAAACAATTGAAAGGCATTATTGTCCCCCAAAATGCTAGTGAGCTTGTGTCTGCTATCTTATCATTTGGACTTTGTCTTTTTGCAATTGGGTATGCGACATAGTTCAATCACAGTAATTGCTTCTAAAAGTGAGAACAGCATAAGATATGATTGTATCTATGGTTTATTCAATGTCCCATTTGCGCCTCCAAGTTTGGGGTCAACATTTGCCGTGCGTCTTCTTGTTCTTGTTTTTGTAGAAAATCTGATTGTCATTCTACTTCCCCCAATTTTTGCTTATTGATTCGTCGTATAGGTGCTTCTGTCGTCTTATTAACCACTAAGTTTTATTGCTGATGAGGGTTGTGGAAGTAATTGTCACAGAAAAGAAGTAGATTTTGAACATAAATGATTTTAAATGGATTATTAATTTATTATTCATAATTAAGAAGAGTCTGTGTTTGCTATTGACATTGGGCACCATATACAGTTTGTCACTGAAATTTTCTGGGAGTCATGTTGGTAAAAAATGAGGATAGTTTACTCTTGAGAATATTTCGGAAATTGCTACAAGCGACCTTTATCTGGAATGGATTCTCCATATTGTGGATCTCTGGCAATCTAGAATGCCAAATCAGGTGCTCCAAGTGATCGACAAAAATCAAATCAGAATGAAAGAAATTTGACAACCGGTTAAATTCATTATGTTTGATAAAGCCTATTGACTTACCAAATATCAATTGCTTACAACC
>JANUWG010000688.1:0-10791 GCA_025175695.1 Eugenia klotzschiana
CCATCACAGAGGTGCCACGTGACAGGCGCAACACACTGCTGGTAGCCGGTTCAATCAGAAACTGATATGAAAGTGTCATTATTGGTCCTAAGCAAACAAGGAGGGGAAAAGTTAAAAGGGAAAGGCTGGACGAAAGAGCTACCTTTGCTTAGCATGAGACAGCTTGGGGGTGAGAGAACGTTCAGAAGTATTTCTCTGCTGGAACACAAAGGCAGACATTAAAGCCACTGCTTCCTCTGGTTCCAAGTCATCTAGCTGATTCTCAAACAGACACTCTGTGCATATCAACTCCTCCCCAGAATTCATCTCACAGGCTACACGGCCTTTTATTTGAACAACAAGGTCAGCATCAATGCATCCAATTTCTTTCAGAACAACTATCTGCATCTTGAACAAAATATACCACTGAGAAGTCTCACAAAGCACAAAACTTTAATTTGTCCTAAACTTTAAAAAAATGCTGAAGATAAAAAAACTTATAGCGTCACTACATTACCCGGCCCTCAAACTCTGGCATCTGTTTAAGTGCTTCATCAGACATTTGAAACTTAAGAGCCTCAACCTCTTCTTTATGCCCCTTTATTTCTTTTGCCAACTTCATATGCTCCTCCAGTTTGATACACCCATGACACTTGTTCCTCGCCATGTCCTGCAATAGGGAATTCCATCTCCGATAGATCTCCACATGCTCCAAATCTCGCAACTTTAAGTCTGAAATATAAGGTTGTAACCATGTGAGAATAACCAATAAAAATGTACCCCAGATTACAGGTAGCAGCAATTTGATAAGAAGTAGCTAGAGCCCTGTTAGTAATGCAGCTAGGAGAACAACTGCTTCACATTTCAGCAAACTTGTCTGAATAGACTACTTTATGAAAAAAGCTATCCACTCGCCAAGACTTTTTACTTGAGCCTTTTAATAATTCCCCCATAGGTACTTTGTAATCACCTTGCACGAGGTGATTTCACATTGCCTATCAGTTACAATGCAAGTAAATTAATTTATGAGATAGCCTCCTCTCACCAAAAATTCTTACACGAGCCAACTGAAAAAAATCGGTAATATTTTTATACACTACAATGCACCCACAAGTTACGACACGCATATAATATCAACAACCTCCATGGCTGTTCAAAGAGCTTGTGCTTCCTCTAGGCAACTAGCATATGTGAACCCGACTAACTACTTGTCCGAATGGCCATGGACTCCGTCATTGTTAATTTATTTTTCTATACGTAGCAGATCACACATGTACTCAAAATGGATTATGTAAGTGATATATCCATATATCATTTTCCTTCTACTTAAAAATAAGTCAGAAAGACATGACACTTTTGACATGTGAAGCAGTCTCTCTTTAAGCCACTAAGACATCCTATGATGCTAACAATGAAGATGAACGATCCATTATCAGTCAGTGACGCGCGATATTCTCCCCTCTGCCTCAACACCACTTGTAAATCAATAAGGCTCTCAGTTAATTAGATCAAAGGAAGATGAGTACTTCAATAACATACATTGAGGGGTCCTAAACAATACTTTTCAAGAAACTTCTAGTGAATAGGCAATACCTCTCACAGGATCTAGCGCTGGAGGGTACTTAAGCCCATCAGATTTCAGATCCAAAAGCTGTTGAACTGTGTTGGAGTAAGCAACGGGGCTACAGTCTTCAAGAAGTCGAACCTGGTCCATCTTTATCTTGCGATCGCAGATGCATAAAAATTCTTCTACATCAACTTCCCTCACCTCATAAGTCATCCCAGCAGCATCACCATAATGCGGCAATTTTATTTTGATGCTACCTGATCCTTTGCGAGAAGTAGACATAGGACAATATTCATCATCGAAAGTACGCTTTGATTTTGGCACCAGAAAAGAACCTGGTGCAAAATTAACTGCTTTCTCTCCTCCGATGCTTTGGCTACTTGGCGAAGCCTGTGTGGCTGATGGAGAGTTAGATTTCAGAAGTAAAACTACATATTGTTTTTTCCCAGATACTGCTCTGACAACAGCTCCAAGTAAGTGGTCCTGAGCCTGCCAGCACAAAGTTATCACCTCTAAGGACATAAACAATATTCAGAATTCGAAGACGGAAAGAAATTTATTTATACAAACCCCCAAAAAAAAATGTAAATATCAAGCTAACAGTAGACAGGACATGCACACAAGCATTAACCAGTAATGTCGATAAAACACCACTTAGCAGAATCATAGAAATCACCTCACTTAATGAGCTATCATGCAAACTCACCTAGCTGATAGAGGAAATTTTGCTCACATTGAAAGTGGTCATA
The DNA here is from genome assembly GCA_025175695.1 of Eugenia klotzschiana. Taxonomy (NCBI): domain Eukaryota; kingdom Viridiplantae; phylum Streptophyta; class Magnoliopsida; order Myrtales; family Myrtaceae; genus Eugenia; species Eugenia klotzschiana. The sequence goes on from JANUWG010000688.1 coordinate 2,296, forward strand.
ACACAGTATTTTTAGCTCACTTAACTCCATGTCATCACTATTTACCAGGAAGCTACTTTTTGACCTTGATCTAATAATATCATGTGTACCTTATTTACATTTTGGCAAGAGATGGTAAAAAAAGCACACACTCCAATCAAGGAAAGAAACTTACCGATTGCGATTTGACAACTACCACCCTTCCAGGTTTAAGATTTTCTTGGGCAGCTTGGGAGTTCATGACAGTTTTATAAATCTGTTCGTGATGCTTCTCCGCTTCTAAGTGCATGTCATAGTATTCCTCAATTGCCGGTTGGCCTTTTATACATCTGCATGCATTATATATGAGTGACATGTAACTCAGATCAAACTGTTTAGCTATTTAAGCTAGTCCTCGCCCCACAAGGGGCATTTCGATACTACTGAAGAAAAAATGAGTGCAATGCAGTAGACAAAACACAGGGAACCCAATTCAGGGGCCATATCAAGGTCAGATCCTCCGTGTTTAGCAACAAACTGGGGCACACTGTTATTAATCTAACAATATGCCAGAACGATGTCCCAGTTCTTTATGTCAGTTGAAAATGAGAACAGCCATGAAGAATAGCTAATTGTGGGCCAGGTTTAAGAAGATTATAACGGCAGTGGTTCACATCTGAAACATGATTTCCAGACATAAAAACACCAAGCTCCTCTCATTAATCTGATTAAAAATCATTCACAACCTCATTTCCATGCAGGAAAGAATACCTTTTGGACACTGACCCAACGAGAATGAGCAATTCAACTAGTGCATAAAAGCCACCAAAACAAGACCTGCCGTAGTTGGTTACCGATAATAAGCACTACTTTAGTTTGACAAGAAGCAGAGAGTAACTTTCCTAGTTGATGGAACATCTTGCCAGGTTAGACAGTCAGTACACTAGCGTCGAGTGACGAAAATACAGATATTAACCATTTTAGTAGAGCACCACAATATGCATGAAAATAGCCCATAAGTAGCTGTCTGATGAACTGAAATAAACACATGAACCCAGCAACATTGTTGGACCTATAGAAAAAAAAAAAGAGGGGGGGGGGGAGGGGGGGTTGCCCCACCCTACCCCCAAAGGACTCGCTCTATGTTCTAAATATAAGTGAAATAAATACGAGAATTTCTATTCAATATCATAGCTTATCTCCCCCCACAACAACAGCCCCCCCAATCCCTGAAAGTCCCCCATTGTGTGTAGCAACCTTGGTCCATGGTACGCGTCTGGTAAACTCATCCCCCCATGTGGGACTTGAGGTATAATGATTTGTTTAATTATAAGAGACAGAGCACGTATTCTGTTCTAAGATGACAAAAGTGAAAGACATAAACTGATCCAGTATTGGCCCCAATGCAGAAGTTCAATGGAGAAGATCCTGTTCTGAACATACTCTATAGATTTTACAGGCTGAGTAAGCTTTCTCATTAGAAGCTGTTGGTTTTCTGGCAATTTTTTCTGAGCATGAAATTCAGCAAAACTTCTTTTCAGCATATCCTCCACCTGCAGATACCGCAATAAAATCAGGTAAGTAATATATCATTTCACAGACAACTTTTGTGCATAAATTTTAAGTCCACAGCTTCAAAAGAGAGATGAGATCACATCTGGAAAACATTACATGAGTAGCATGCATATTTTGAATGCATATGCTTTGAAGGCTTCTTCAGTAAATGCTATTAGGTGACAAAATGGCCTTTAGTAAACTCAAATAAGAATGAGTCTGCGAGCCAAGCTTGAAGAAATCTTCCAACATTTGTCAAGAAACAATTATATGGTAACAAATTACGAAAAAAATATTTACTCTAAAGCAGGCCATTTGACAACAAATTCACAGTGAAAGAGGAGAGGCTTACATGTAAAACAGAAACTTGAACCTAGAATGATTAATTTTTGAGAAATGGACAAAGTCATGCAGAAGACTACACCACTACCACCCGCACTTAAGAAGAGCTCCAAAACAATAGATGATATTGTGAAGTCAAAGACTATAAATCAGCAAAAGTGAGAAATAGATGTGTTGTTTCTTTCCTTCCAAACAAAAAGCACAAAACAGACGGGTGAGAGAAAAATTTCTCTATATTTTCTTCCATAATATACAAGACAGGTGCAGTAAAAGAATGGCGACACGTCATTTCATCAAATTCCGAAACCCGAGGGACTGGCAGGGACTGCCACCCTACTTGGCCACCAAATGTTCAATTAGCGCACTCGTAAACTTTGTTTCTTCTCCCATTTTTCTCTGAATTTCAGGATGTTTAATTTTTTCACCTAAGCTCCCAACATCAATTTTGTTGTCACCATTGAGTATACATAAGATTACATATTTAAACAATACAAGTAACTTTCATCTCACACAAGTCATGAATGTCCTAGCTCAGAAATATAAATTACAGATATGAATGAAGGCATGGTAGGAAAGAAAACGATTGTAATACAACTTCATTGCTGAAGATGTGTACGACCACCATAAGTGTCGAACACCAGCTTATTCAGTAGGCTCCAACATCTAACAAATAATACCTTCAACTCTTCAACTCGTAGGAGATGCAGAATCATAATATAGGTCAGGCGAAACTGTGATTCCAGCTTGGTGGCATTTCCCACGATAACATGCTTCAAATCGCTCTCCTCTGGGATCTCGTCACGACACATCACAATAACTGTACCAATTCTATCAAGTCCTCTTCTGCCCGCACGTCCAGCCATCTGAGTGTATTCACCAGGAAGCAATTGTCTGAATTCCTTTCCATCAAACTTCCTCAATGTATCAAAAACAACCTACAATGTGTCAAAACAGATCTAAACTTTGTAATGCTGCCCGGAGACACCATGTAGAACAAAAACTTTAGTGGCAAAAACTAAATAATGACATCAAGTTACATATATGCTTAGACACGCATCTAAAAAGTCACGGCATGTTTGCGTAAACTTCCAGAAAAATAAAAAGATAATTCCATATCGAGTTCTATTGAAGCAGAAACAACACCCACACTGATTTTGAATCTATGAGAGCATTATCCTGAGCAAAGTCCAAATTGTCCTCTACATTTGCAGTTAAAGAAAATATCTTGATTAGTGAGACAAAGTCATAGCTTCCGTAGACAATGTTGCTGGAAAAAATAGATCTCCCGTTAGGTAACTTCTTGAATAGGCTATCTGGCATTCTAAGAAAAACACACCCATCACAGAAGGTAGACAAAAGGAAGCTGTTAATTCAGAGGCAACTGCTATGCAACCAACTCGTGTGTTAGTAGAGCATAGCAGTGCTTATGTTTTTCAATCCATAACATCGGGAAAGCTACAAAATAAATCACTACAAATTGAAGATAGCGATTGTTACTAAAATTGTGAAAGCATACACTTTACTCCCCGTCCTCCCAAAGAATAAGAAAAGAAAAGAAAAGCACTACAGCTAGCTTACTATTTCTACTTCTTTCATAAAGAAAAAAGACAAATCTATTCAGTTTTTTTTTCCTACACTAAAAAATCAGAAAGACAGAAAATGCGGACATTGTTAATTAGTAGACTCAATTTTGGTGAAGTAGATAACAGTTCGATAATCTTACTCATACTCTGCTTAAAATGCTAAGTCAGCATATCACCCATCTTCCATAAGCTCATTTGCTACTTGAGAAAACCTAACCCTTCTTCTGTTAATATGGCTTCCACATGCAAGAACACAAAACCAAATCGCGACCCTAAAAGGAAAAAAATAGACATTATCTTCCCAATACCACGTACTTTCCTTATCTAATGATATCTGTTGCACACCCTTTCTGTCTTAGGATGAACTGTTTGCACTTTCGTTCATATCTACCTGTAGTTGTTACAACCTCGTTGACTTACAACCAACATATTTGAAAACCGATGCCACAGTCTTAAACAGTCTAAATGGGCCAGGCGCTATAATATAGATGGGCTTGGCTAAAGGACTTTGGTCCACTGAGTCCGGCTAGAACATTGGGCATAGGATTTTTCTAAAGCTGGACCTTCATCACCATTGCTGGTTGGGGAGGGGAGAAGAAAGTGAGTGTGTGAAGTACAGATGATTTTAAGTTTTTTGTCAGGAGGTGATGAAGGGGAAATTTTAAGTTTTTAGTATTTTTCTTCCCCTATCCCCCAATTGTCCTCCCACACATTGTTCCATAAACAAAGAATTAGAGTTAAACTTCAAACTCAATTGAGCAATTCATCCAGAGTGCTCATTGACATTGCTGGCGAGAATATACACAGTTAGTACTGAAAGATGTATACGAGCTAATTTCAAAGCTGCTATCCACTAAATTCTGAGGAAATCAGATTAAACTATTACTCAGCGATTGCATCTCTGAAAACATCATATAATTCAAGTAGGTCAAAATTCAAATTTTGAAACCCACAAAAATATAGCAAATAATGAATGTTAAACATGCATTGCAGAACTAGGAAGACGGGCCTATATATGAAGCTCACCGTTCTTGCCGGGGCGTTGACTCCCATTGCAAATGTCTCAGTTGAGAACAGAACCTGCACCACCAGGTGATAAATATCCACCAACGTTACCAATTAAAGTAGCCAATGCCTTAATGTCATATCAACTAGTTGTTAACCAATCAATCATTTAGAGTACATGGTATCATGAAATAACTTAAGGATAATTCCTTTCCATTCAGGCAGAGCACAATATATGGTCATAAATGAAGTCGATATAATTATCAGATTCAAATGATGACAGTCTACTTGTCTTTACCTTGATTACACCACGGCAAAAAAGCATTTCAACAACTTCCTTAACAATTGGAAGCAACCCAGCATGATGTACGCCGATTCCTCTGCGAAGAAGGCTCTGAACTCTGACAATCTGTGCACCACATCATTTACACTGCCTTCAGAAGTACCATGTGTATGGCCAGTGTTCGTGTTATTACTAAAGAAAGAAGTCAAACCTGTGGTAAGCTCCTGTCAGATCCCTTTAGCCGTGAGAATGCTTTGTCACAGAAAACGCGAATCTCACTTTTTTCAGAGCTGCTTGTTAGGTCTGTTCCTGATATGCTATAAACTGACTTGTCACAACGATTCTTAGAGAAGCAAAAAATAACCACCTAAAAACAAAAGCAAAGGGAAGATGTGAAGATAAGAAAATCTGTATCTTTTATTTAAGACAGATTGTGACAACATTCCCTAAAAGAATTGAATACAATTTTACCAGTCAAAGGAATGAGTTTGTCTTTATTTAGCACACTTGTGAAAACCAAACATGGAAGAAATACTAAGGTTACTAAAAGGAACTCGTCATGGCCAAGACATCCATGATGTTATCTGCAAGGCCCATACAGGACGCCCTTTACCAAAAGGAATGCAACAAGTTACAGACTTCTACATGGCAGTTCAGTGCTAAACCTAGCAAAGGAAACAAGGAAGAAAAATTAAGAAAATGCATTTTACAAGTTGCTTCCCCCAGAGTACTGATAGGTTTCTTCCTATGATATTAGAGGAACTACCACATTGTTCAAATGATATTTTCAGAGACCAAGAGGGCATTTTATGTGGCTTTTGTTTTTGGAAAGAATATAAAAATTTTGCATTTTATTTGGACCGCACACTTTTTTTCATAATTTTCAACTAAAAAAGTATCTGATTTTGGGAGGAATTTCAAACTGACTTTTCCATTTGGCTTTTGAGCCAAACCAAGTTCTACTAAGAGCAATTTATTGGTTTGCGATGATGCCTCCATGTTTTCAGTTTCATGTTCACTTTTCAATTTGCATGGTAGCTCTATATTTAAGTTGAAATATCCTCAAAGTCTTAAATTTGGTTATCAGTCATTCAATGGAAACCTCAGCATTGCAGATTCAAACTTACAGGTAAGAGTGATTTATTAGAGAGCTTGTTAATAAGCTGCAGCCACACAGAAGCTTCTGATCTTCTCGCACCCCAGTTGTTTTGACTGCTGCCATTGCTCTGAAAACCCCCTCCATTTCCGGTATGTTTCCCCAGATGTTGGGAGCTAGAATGCTTGTTCTGCTTCGCTTGACTAAAGTTTTCACGTTTCTCACCTCGAAATCTTTCATGATTCGATGAATGCCCAACATATGATCCACTAGAACCTCCATGTGAAAGTGCACTTTTTTTCTTAAAAGTGTCTCTTGCAGATCTCAGTCCCTGGGAAATAAACTTTTCACTTTCACATACTCTGTAAAGTTCTCCAGAGTAAAATAAGCAATGCTCTAAAGGGACTGGTCTTTCAGTGGTCCTGAAAATTAGAAGTAGGGCATTAGGAGAAGTTGATGATACAAGGAAACAATCTCTATATAATGAAGGGACAGCAATAGTCTGAGGAAAAGTCTCCTTAGCATCAGTCTCTATTAATTGAGAAAGCACAATTCAAGCATCATCTCAGGTATGCCATTTACCCAGTCACACGAATTTTTTTCCGCTTAGTCCGGCCAATCCAGTCTGCAAACTCCATTGTGTTAGGTACCTGCAGAATACCATGTGAAATAAGAGAAGATAAGAGTCATTTCACCTGAGAAGACTTTTTGCTTCAAGAAATTACAAGGCTCTGGCAGCAAAATCAGAATAGCTATTAAAAAACGATCAGCCCAAAAGTTATCAGCTTAGTACAAATTGTCAGATTGTGTGCATATATTCTACAGTGGTATGCGAGAATTGCAAAATTGTGATTAATGTATAGCAGAAATTAGAAGTACCGTGGCTGAGAGAAGAATGATATTGACATGTCTCGGTAGCATAATAATTACTTCTTCCCAAACAACCCCTCTTTCGACATCATTGACATAATGCACTTCATCGAATATGACCTACGTCATCATAGACAAACAATTGATTAGCAGTTTAACAAGATCACATAGTGAAGCAAAAGAAATAGAAGGTCATCTCATATGACAAAGAGAGATTATGTGTTGAAAAAATGCCATAAAGAAGAGGGATCTTTAAAGTCCTTACCCACTCAATATCACGAATGATATCGGCACCTCGATAGAGCATTGACCTTAAAATTTCAGTAGTCATTATCAGACAGGATGCCTCCGGCCTTAAGCTGACATCGCCAGTAAGAAGTCCAACATCAAACTTCCCAGTGAAATCTCGGTACTTTTGATTGCTGATAGTCTTGATAGGAGCTGTGTAAACTGCCCTGGTACAATGCTGCATGAATAAACTTCAAATGAAACTAAAATTTCAAGTGATTGACGAAAATGTATTTCGAATAAAGGCATTCTTCTAGATGAATCGCGACTCCTGCACACTAATGAAACTCCCTTCAAATCCCCGCAGGGTCAAATCACATCCTTTTCTGTGTTAAATTAGGGTGACAAGACATGTGATCCAATATTTAAGTCGAAAGGAAGAAGAAGAAATTAAAACGAAAAAAACAAAAAACAAAAAAAAGAAAGAAGAAAGTGAGACCCTGTTTTAACATTGAAGCATACCTTTGAAGCCAAAGCAAATGCATATTCTGCAACGACCGTCTTTCCAGCGGATGTGTGAGCCGACACGAAAACTGAGTCTCCCTTTTCAAGATAATATATAGCCTGTAGTACCATGAGCCAGGACCGATAGTTTAAATACAATTGACAGGATCTCACGATTTTCAGTTAAAAGTTCCAGGAAAAATATGAATAATTTCTTGAGAATCGCAAACGATGTCAGCAAAGGAAGGAATTAAATGCCAGTTCATCAAGCAACAACTAATATACAGAGAAAAGAAAGAAAATCCATTTGGCTCAAAAAATAAAGACGATCTCTATACATAATTCAAGTAGATCACTTGGACTTCAAGTCTTTGGCGAGATGTTGGGGATCATCACTGATAGAATTTTCAAATAGATGATTGAAGCAGCACTCTGGTGCACTAACTGAGTGTGATTCTCAACATCTTCCATCCAGTCACAGAATTCATTTAAAAATTGAACAAGCAAATTGGAGATAGGTTAATTCAAGAACTACCCTTGCAAAACAAGTCTTGATTCTACTCAAACATGCATATTTAGCTCAGAGACACCGTTAGAATAAAATTACCAATCAGAAAAATAAGCTATTATTTAATCGCAGTAAGCCTTAGTAAATGCCATCAACGCAGTGGTTCAAACTCAACTTACAAACAATCACGTTGATATCAACTAGAGCCCCAACAACACTGGTAAGCATAATTATTAACGAACGATTTGCTTTCCAAAATATCAATTATGTCTACCATGAGAAAAGCCAGTGCATCAACAGCTATGAACCTTTTTTTTTGGTTACTTGACAAGTGTCCTAAGGGCACTCTTTAACAAATCCACTCAAATATAACAAACAGCAGGGCGAATTCATTTGAAAGGAGGGATTCAAATAAAAAGACATCATGACGGATATAATGAATGCACAGAATCTCAATCAGATTCAATCAAACTGAGTGTTCAGAGCCAGACCTACAAAATTGAAATAAATGAAAGGAACATGATCAGTGGGACTGGGATAATTGGACAAGGTTGTATCATGATCA
>JANUWG010000689.1:0-10784 GCA_025175695.1 Eugenia klotzschiana
GAGTATCCTCCTCCTCCTCCTCCTCCTGCCCCGCAGCAATCGCCTCCTCCGCCGTCTGATTTTAGGGCTTTCAATTGGAGATGAAGGGGTGCGGCAAAATCAGATTGATTTTCCCCCAAATTGTAGGGTTAGGGTTCTTCAGATAGATTTTCCCCCAAATTGTTGAATGAAGAGCTCGGTAGAGAATGATTCGGCGTCGTTTGGTAATTAATTTGCTGATTCACCTTTTCGGCAAGCCATGTCGACTGATTTTACATTATTTTAATGCCACATAGGATTTTCCGGTGACCCAAATCGCTGATGGCATTCAAGTGATCCATTTTTAAAAGTTGTGGCACTCAAGTGAGCGAAAAGAAAGTTATGGCACTTAAGTTGCCTCTGCACAAAAGTTATGGCACTTGTGGTGCACTTACTCCGCTCAGCCACTATATTCTTAGATGTAAATACCCTGGTATCTGACCATTTCAGGCATTTTTACACAAATTATTAAAATCTATTTGAATGCAGCAAATGCATCATATTTATGCATTTTAATTGTATTAACATATAGTTTCATAAAAGACCCTAGAATCAGCAGTTCACTAAGTTCTCCAGCAACTTCTAAGAGTACTAATTTGAAACTAACATTAATATAATTATTCAATTGTGTTCTTTATAAAGTTATTGAAACTTATGAACACTCCCATTCAAATCATATGATAAATATATATAAAACATCGCGTTAACTAAGAAAATGCCATCATTGTTCAAAACAGTCAATCAAATAACCATAGTATCTATAAAGAACATCAATTAAAGAAAAAGTTCCTAAAAGCATCACAGAAATCTTTTGAAATAAATCTATCAAATGAAACATTCAAATGTAATCACATATTGTTAGCTTAATTTTACTTTGACAATGAACCCAGTACATTCCATTGTACATGGAAGAGAATCCTTAAGGTCTTTAGGGGGATGTTTAATCAAATCTGGAACCCATATCGGTACTTTTGAAAAACCCTTCAGAGAATTCTTGTTATGACGCCAAGGCGCATTCTGCTTGCGCTGGGACCTATTCATTCTACGCGATGGCATTTTTTTCACCGCGACCCTTATGAACTCATTCAAGAAATGAAGCACGAACTCCTTGTAAGTGATGAAATCAAGCCATATTCGATTCATCAATCCATGTCATTCCTCAGGTATGGTGTTCCTTAACGGATAAAACACCATTTCAGGGTTCTTTTCTTGTCCTTTCCAAATGATCTCTTGGATTATCTTGTTGGCCGTTGTCACATGAGTTATAATGTCACAATCATTATCCCATCAATAATTGTCAATTCCTCAATCTTCACATTAAGAGCTTGCCTTTGCTCACATGTCAATTTTCTTGAAGATGTTTTTATATTTCACACCTTCCATTATTTCTTAGGCCTCAACCTCGACAACATTTTTCCTACAACAAATGCGGAACAAAGTGGATTACTAAAATCCATCAATCATTCAATCATTACGAACAAATCGTAATGAAAGACACGCAAATCAAAACATCATACAAGCCCCTATTGATTGACCAATTTTTTTAATTTTTTTAAAAGTCAACAGTCAAAGTCAACGATCAATGGTGAAACTGTCAACGGGGTCGGGTTATTATCAACTAGGTTAGAGCCCTGTACGACTGGCTGTGCCTCAACCTACACCACACGGGCGTGGAGCCCTACATACGCAGGTTTGCACCCAGCATGATGGGCCCTTGGTCCTATGCTCGAAGCCAACCCGTGCCACGATAGTTACTGTGGCACACGCCCTACATCACCCCAACTAACGCGTCCCTTTTTTTTTAATTAGAAGAAGGTAACCTCCGCTAGACTAGCGGCTTTGGCCACATCTGACCTTTGTTCAAGACCCATAATATACCAAAATTTTCGTATTAATGAAGTATTTCGAATCTATCTGGTAAAATATCTTTTATCTAAGGCACGAAAAACCTTATGAATAGTAACTCCAAAAATTATACCTCGACCCATTTTCATATTCGACGAAGAAAAAACAACGTAAACAAGGTCATGCAATCAGGAATCAACAACACTATGGCTCTGATACCAATGAAGGAAAACTAATTCTCAAGAAATTGCGGGAGAAGAACATGCCAAGGATAGTGAAACACTGATCGAAGAGTACATCATGGAATTCGGAGCGTAACTTGTTGTTCACAGACTAAATGTGGCCTTTACTATTTTTGAAACGGCTCTAGGCACATTATGTTGGAAGAGAATTCATCAAGAGAATTTTTTAGAGTAGAGAGAATGTCGTAACTTTTCTCTGGGAGAACTGTCATCAGTTTCGGAAGACGACATTGCCTTTTATTGAAGGAAACTTCCTTCTCGATGGGCTGCACAAAGACTATGGGCTTGGCCCACATGGACGGCCCTTAACAATTAAATTACCCAACATTTGGAAACCTTGATCACAATTGGATGGACGATCTAATTTAATGGGAGATTCTAATTTTGGTAATCTCAACGGTTACAAAATATTTTGCATAAAATCTCGTCTAAACCGGAAGTTTGGATAGTGGTCATACGAGACCTTGCAATAACTAGTCTAAACGTGGAGGAGTATAAAAAAAAACCTCAAGGTTAAAGAGAAAACGAGAGTCTAGAATCTATAATTCCAAAGTTCAAGAAAGCTTCAACGTCCTTCATATATTCTAGACTCAAACACTATAATACTTAGAGGTTCTTATTCAAGTAAGTGAGTATTAAAAGGGAAGTCTATTGACTTGAGAATCATCACTGAATTTTAACCTCTGAGCTATTCACTAGTGAAATCCAACCGATTGGTTGTCAGTGTGAAGAAGTGGACATAAGCTTGAACAAAGCCGAACCACTTTAAGCTCTCTGTGCAAATTCTATAACCCTTAAACTCACTTGATATTACTTGTGATAGTTGAATTGTGCACAAATAGACTCTAAAGTCATCTTAGAACTTGCTCTTAATCAGACTCCAAACTAAACTCTGAGATTGTTTGTTTTTATTCTACGATATTTTTCAAATGATTTTTTATAATCACTTATTCACTCTCTCCAGGTGATAATGCTAGCTACCACAATTGGTATCAAAACCTAATGCTCTTTATTTTGAAGTGTTATCACTTCTGACTAACGGTTTTCATGGCTAGAAATTTTGTTACAACATATTTTGAAGGAGGAAGCAACACTAGCCTCCCTACTTCGATGGAAAAGAGTATAGTGATTGGAAAAACAAATTCAAGGCATTTCTTATATGTCAACATCCGCAGACATGAGATGTTGTATAAAGAGGAGTTGATCCCACTACAAATACATCAGGCAGTGCAAGTTCGAATGTAGGGGACAATAACAATAACAACAACACTGCTCCCATTACTGCTCTCTCTACAATCGAATTAGCAAAAAGAGATGCTCTAGATACTAAAGCTGTTTGCTCATTTTATAGTGCAGTATCTCCCACTGAATAAAAACGCATTGCAGATTGTCCTTTAAAGGCAATATGGGATAACCTACATGTGACATACTAGGGAACCGACAGAGACAAGAAAACCAAAATCAGCATTCTCTTTGGCCAATACAAAGCTTTCAAGATGAAGCCTAAAGAAACAGTAAAAGAAATGTTTAACAAATTCATTGAAATAGTGAATGGTCTTACCTATCATGAGCAACCAATATCTAGACATATGAAGGTCAATAAACTTCTGAGAGGACTGTCAAAAGAATCGAATCACATCAAAACTTCCATTCCAGAAACTCAGAGAATCATGCCATTGTCTATTAACGAGCTCATTGCAAAACCTTCAATCATACCAAGATGAGAGAATCAATGAAGAAGCAAACTCAAGAGGTAAGAAATCATTTACCTTGAAATCTAATACTGATTCTGATGTCTCAGACTTTGAAGAGGATGATGAGGAACTGGCATTCATGGTTAAAAAGTTCAGAAGAATGGCAAAGAGAGGAAGAAATTTCAAAGGTAAGAAGGAGTATGATCAAAGAAGATCATAAAATAACAATGATGAAACAAAAGACGTAATTTGCTTCTAATTCAAAAAGAAAGAACACATCAAACTAAATTGTCCTCTTCCAAAGAATAAAGGAAGAGATGAGAAATCCAAGAAAGCTTTGAAGTGAGAAACTTGGAGGATACAGAATGTGAAGAAAATGATGAGGAGTATGCAAACATTTGATTAATGGCAAACTCATATTCTGATGAAGAAACTGAGGTAACTCATTCTAATATTCCTTTTGAAATATCTGAAGATATTGATGAATTATGTTCAGATTATAAAATTGCTTTCAAGAAAATTTCAGAGTTGAAAAAGGAAAATACTTGATTAAATCAATAGAATATTTCTCACAAAGATAAAATCAACTTTTTTACAAAACGAGTTTGTTCAAGGCAAACATAAACCAAAATTGATTTCAAAGGAAAACATTTCTTTAAAACTAGAAAATGAATCTTTGAAAAAAGAAATTCTTGGTATCAACAAAAAGTTTTCCTCTGGCTCAAAAACTCTAGAACATATACCTCTATGTAGGTTCCATATTATAATAAGTCTGGAATTGGTCTTGAAAAGGAAAAAGGAATTGAAAAATGATCTACCAAAAGCGAAAGCCAGACTTAGAAAAAGACCGTTGAAACATGCTTATAGGAACCACAAAAACATTTTATAAGATCTGAGGGGCAAAAGTCTTTTAAGTGCTCAAACTGTGGTGATAAGGATCATTTTAGAAATTATTGTCCAAAGTTTTGGATATCTATTTGAGATATTATGAGATTGACAAAAACTTATAACCTAAAAGGACCCAAACAGATTTGAGTACCAAAGAAAACTTGAATGTGTTTAACATCTCCAGGTGCCAAATAAAAGACAAAACAAATGATACTTTGATAGTGGGTGTTGAAGACACATGACAGGGAACTCAAAGAAATTCATCAAATTAACCAAATTTGATAGTGGAAGTGTATCATTTTGTGGCAACAATAAAGGAAAGATCATAGGCAAAGGAACCATGAAGATTGACAACCTTATCATCCACGATGTATCTTTGGTTAAGGGACTGAATTATAATTTTATTAGTATAAGTTAATTATGTGATATTGGATTTAAGATCTACTTTTTAGAAGACAAATGCTCATGAACTAGTTAGGACAACAAGTAATCTTTCATAAGGTGAAGACATGACATTTTGGACACAACATCTGAGGATTTCCAGTGCCTAGTATCCATCAAACATCAATCTGAGCTTTAGCACAAGAAGCTAGGACATATAAGCTACAAGCATATCTCAAAGCTTTACTCCAAAAAGCTTGTGAGAGGACTTCTACATGTTAAATTTAAGGAAATAGAACTATGTTTTGTCTGCGCCCTTGGTAAATAGGTAAGGAATTCTTTCAAATCTATAAATTAATAGTTAAATTAAGTTACTATTAATCGTGCCTTGCAGCTTTTACACATGGATATCTTTGGACGTACTCGATATCAAAGCATTGGAGGCAGAAGATATTGCTTAGTTATAGTGGATGATTATAAGAGATTCACTTGAATTTTCTTTCTAGCTCGTAAGAATGATGCTTTCTCACACTTTGAAGTTTTCTCAAGAAATAGGATATTCAATTTCTAGCATTAAAATAGGTCATGGGGTAGGTAGAATTTGAGAATCAAAACTTTGCTAACTTTTGTGATAAAAATGATTTTCTCTTGTTTAATGAGCAATGCAAATAAAATAAGATGCATATGCAATTACTTTAAAATGACATGGCATGGGGACATTTGCCTAAATGACCTAACTCTAATGACACGCGAAAATGAATTTGACTAGAATAATGATGTAATTATAATTAGACGACATGCAAATTGACTAAATTAACCTAGTCTAAATGGCATGTGAAAATTTCATGAATATAACCTAAATGACATGCGAGTTAACTAAAATAACCTAAACATGTAAATTAAATTAATGAACCTAGACATGCAAGCCATATGAATGGACCAAGACATAATTCGAGATGACTTGCAAATAATGACATAGCATACAATAACATGGCATTCTAAATGACATGGCAAATGATATAAAAATATATATAACATGGAAATTACACATTTTAACCTATATGACGTGCATATAAAATAAAATACGTAATCTACATGTATGACATGGAATATTCTAAACTATATGAAATACATATGAATGAGATATTTTGGGTATTTTGAATAAATTTTCGGAATTAATTATTAATGGAATTAAAACTATCCTAAATGAAGATTATCATAAATGTCTAGGAAATAATCTGAATTAAATCCTAAAATTATCTAGGAAATCTTTGATCCTAAGTCTAATTGTTTTAAGATATGATACTATCTATATGAAGATGCAATCTATATCTAATAAGCAAATGAAATTAAATGCACCTAATCTATTGGACACGATTTCTAATAAATCATATCTTATGTCGATCCAATGAAATAAGATTTTTAAGAAACCTTATCTGTCTAAGGCAATTGAATTATTGAGATAAGATTTCTAATAAACTTTACCTTCCTAATTTTTTTTTGAATTTTCAAATAAGGAAACAATCAATCAAATATGTAAATGAAGATATGCATGATTTTGAAAATATTTTCCGATTCAAATTTGGTAACAAATTGAATCGAGGAATCAAATCTAGTGATTCCAGATTAGATATCTCGATTCCCTTGACAAACCTCAGAGTCGAGACTACTCAGAATTTACACATTATCGTAGGAAAATAATCCCTGATTTGAATCGATTTTCTATTCTAAGAAATTATGTAATATCATCATACAATTTAAAACAGAAAACATGTTCATAAGATCAACTGGATTTCAATTATTTTCAAAATAGGTAATATTATCTAGAAAAATGAATAAGGCAATTGAAATTACCAATTTCGAATATTGCGCAAATATTCTATTTTCAACAGATCTGACGGTTCGGGATCGGACCGGCTTGGCTGGACTCATGGCGGCGATGGCAGCTTGTCAAATCGGAATCGACCTTGGCGCACGGCTCGCGGACGAAGACTGACAATCATGGAATTCGCCCGAAGTGGTCCATGATGGGGATGGACTCTCGACTCTTGGCCCGACAGGAAAGGCTAATTACATTGTTAATTGCTCAATGGAAAACCTGTAATGACAGCACGAAGGACTCAAAGAGTTCCGTTGGCAATTCATCGACTTTTATGCACAGATGTCACCTCCTTTTGCATGAATCCTGACGAAAACCAGATCAGTGTATACAGGTGAAAGTTTTGGGAACAAACTAGCCATCGTAAAACCTCAAGTGGGTGTGCACATGTCTCTTCCTTGTGAAGTCCCCACTTGTGGAACGTCAGAAAGCCTACAGGAAAGAACGCACACGAACTGATCTGAATAGGCAACCGGTATTTCTCTAGATTTGTCGCTCGTTGGGCTTCACGTCGTCACGGGTGGTCACCGCTCTATCCTGCAAAACGGTGGCAAGAAGCCCAGCGGTGGGGGATCACGGCTGGACTCTCGGGCATGGACGACCTGCAATGGAATTGCGGGTCATCGTCAAGGGTCATTGGTGAACAAACCACCCTGCGAAAACAGAAAAAGTCAAAGAACCAATTCAAGCAACGGGTTGTTGCGACTAGAGGGCTCCTTGGCTGGGAGGGACTGACCACAGTAGCTCGTTACTGTGGGGAGCCTCGCAGAGGGAACCTGCAAAAGAAGCCAATATTGATCGCTCGGTAATCGCTAACACCAAATCGGGATTCGTTGGTTTGGTGTTGAGTTGACGTCGATGGAAAGCATACTCATGGCTGTGGCGGCAAGGCTGCAAGATCGTTGCTATAACGACACCAGGAAGGGCTGCTCGTGGCTTGGAAGTTTGGTATTGGCGTGGAGCCAAAGAGTCTTCAAGAACGTTTCTCTTTTTGGCGTTTTATGCAGGTAGAATTCGTCTCGGTGGGCATGGTGCGGCTGCTCTCCTTTTTCGATTCTGTCCCTCTTATGGTCAAAGTCCTCTCCCTCTCTCTCATGGTCGAACCTCCCTTCGTTGCGAGCTTTCTCTCCCGATTCTCTTCTCGAGTCGATGGATGAAGACGCTGACCAAAAACGCTTTCAAACTCGGTTTATTTACTCACGAGCGACATGGGATCGTACCAAACTATGCGCGAGAACGAAACCACAGCGACCAGCAACCGCAAGTTGAATTCAAGAATCACCAAAGCGGAAGGAGTTCGGCAAGCCGGCCTCAAAAAGATGGGCCTCGTCGGCAACATCGTGCGTTTGCTGGTCAGGCCATGTCCTCGCTCGAGTTGGATGGAGTCCCACCCATCAATGTTGGTAGAACGATCCCTGACGACAGCACCGGAGATGGGCAGGTGGGAATTGTCCGAATTTAAGTTAATAAACCATAAGCTTACCTTCAGGAAGGCGACGAACCATATCGAACAGCGACGTTTGGAACTTCGGATTAGGAACAGAAGCAAAATCCCAAGCCGCTTGACGTGGGCGATACCTAATTCCCACTTTGCTTCACTTTAATGGGTGCATGCCCGGGATAGACACGATCGCGTCCCTATAAAATACGCAACTCTTCCTTCAACCCTTCCCAGGCAATCTCATCTGTACCAGACCGGGAAGCATCCATTCGAGAAATCCTTGCAAAAGAGTCTTCCTTTTTTTCTTACCCGGGTTTTGCGACAGGGAAACATGAAGGCAGGACAGCTTGAAGCCGCCGAAACTCCGGAGCCGAACCCGCCGGCTCAAGGGCTGAAGAAATGGATGTCCATACTCGACTTCGTTCTCCGTATTGCCGCGGCCATTGGGACGCTGGGGAGTGCCATAGCCATGGCGACGACTAATGAGACGCTTCCTTTCTTCACCCAGTTCATACAGTTCAGGGCCGAGTACAACGATCTGCCGTCTTTCACGTGAGCCAACTCGGTCGAGTGTTTCGTACCGGTTCGTTCGTTCGTTTTTTTTACAGGGTCGAGGAGCAAATTGATGATTGTTTGATGTGCTTATGGAGCAGGTTCTTTGTCGTAGCGAACGGCGTGGCCTGCGGCTATCTCGTTCTTTCTATCCCGTTGTCCATCTTCCACATCAAGAGGCCCGCGCTAACAATCACCAGGATCATCTTGATCATCTTCGACACGGTAAGGAGCCTGACTCTCCATATGAATCACTAGAAAACGTACTATAATCATGCCAAAAAAGTGAGACTTCCTTCTCTTTTGGAAACAAAAAAAAAGCAAGAACAAGAGTGAGATGTGTTAATCAAGGACGCATTTCTCATAAAACTTGCACTGACTTGAACATTTTGAAGGCAATGATGGCTCTTCTCACTGCCGGAGGATCCGCCGCCGCCGCCATCGTCTACTTAGCCCACAACGGCAACAGCAGCGCAAACTGGTTCGCCATCTGCCAACAGTTCAACTCGTTCTGCGATCGAATCACGGGATCTTTGATCGGTTCTTTCGCGGCGACACTTGCCTTGATATTGCTGATCATTCTCTCCGCCGTGGTTATTTCCCGACACTAACTCGGTCACTACCGGGCAAGCATGGCATCACTGTGTCTCTGGGTGTTCGGGGTCCGTCGGTTAATCTTCTTCCCTCCAATCAGTTCGTACGTGTAAGATGCGCACAAGTTTGTGCATGGTGCAACTTTACTACTTCTGTTCGTGTATTCTAGGATTCTAGTGATTGAGCGCCTGAGGATTTCAAATGTAAACCGAAGTGTTCTTCATATCGTTAATGAATACGAGTGTGACATGACCAGTTCATTCTCTAGTCAAAACAGAACAGAACCTAAATACACCAGCACTTCATGAACATATAGCTGAGAAGGACGATGACCCGGTGGTTAATGGGATAAGATGATTGACGAATCGTTGTCGCAAGATCATAAGGATCGACACAAGAACATTCGGTTCACCGAGAAATTATAAGTCAAGATCAAAACTTGCAAAAGGGACAGCAAAAGAATCAGCCTCTGTATCAGCTTCATTTACATCACGTTTATGCACTTTGAGATAGCTCTGATCAAAAGCAAGAGAGACTTTCCTCTACTTGGAAAAGAATGCAGCCAAAGATCACGCAAGATCAAGCCACCTTCAACTCGAAGCCGAGTCATGCCAACAAACCGCACCGTGAGCCGACGGCGGCGAATTAGGTCGTGATCGCAGAGCATGCCTTCTCTCTCTCTCCTACGCTAACATCTCCACGAGGTCGTCGATGGATTTCAATGTCTTCTCGTAGAAAAGGTACGACTCGTACACCTTGGGAGTGCGGACGTAGTAATCAAACTGAAAAGAAACGATCAAGGCTCAAACTATCAGTTCAGAATCGATGGTTGTGGTTTCGATTTTTTCACCGGGAATCCAGACAAGCGTGGTAAAAGTGAGTGAATTATGAACTAACTAAAGATCAACTGCTCTGCATTACTATAGACTATTTCAATTTCTAATTCAAGTTTTTCATGTGTACTTTAATAATTCAAAGTCGATTACAAAGTGTAATTGCCATAGGCTGTATTTTTATGCTAATCACTCGCTTATCCGAACTGCATAACACGAGCTTAAGAGCGAGTCGCACGTACCTCGGCCATGTTATCCACCAGCTCGTTCGCCTTGCTCACGTAAGCCCTCCGGCGACCCTCCGGCAGCGTGGCGGCTGCATTCTTCAAGTCCTGGGACAGGTAGGCCGACTTCAGGCGGATGTAGAAGATGACGTACCTCCACGACATCGTGTCGAGCATGCCCCGGAGGTCGTGC
>JANUWG010000690.1:0-10782 GCA_025175695.1 Eugenia klotzschiana
AGGATTCAACTACCCATCTGTACCACAGCTTCAATACTGTGCAATCAAGATAACATTAATGAGGAGAAAAGAACACGTTCTGGACAGAATTGTTCAGAATTTCTCTTTGGAATTTAAAAACTCTCTATTTTCAGCACATGCCACCGTGCAGAGACTTAAAATGCGCAGAACCTACATGGTCTGTTCATAATAGAGCTCTCAAACAACTACTTTCAGTTGACGTGTTATTCGATTGATGAAGAACCTTCAGAGAACAAACAGAATGAAGAAATGCAGAATATATAGTCACGATACCAGTTTTTGCCTCAAATCGGATAGACATAACACAAATTTCGAGCACCGTCGTATGATTTCATCGTCTTGTTTTTCACAAGCATAATTATTTTTCCCCTTCTCGCTTGCTTCGATTCTTTAACAAGCATTTAGGTGAATAAAGGAGGCAACGTTTCGACCAAAAAAAAAAAGGAGGCATCGACATACACCAGATAAAACCAAATATAATTCCATCTAGGCAGATTGGCGTGGAAATTGCATATTTGGGCTAAAAAGATCATCATATCTGCTCAGTTAAAAATTTCACGACATGGGAAGAGCATGACTGCTGATCAACTTTGGAGTTTGAAATCAGTTTTTGAGCTGAATAGCGTACAGCAATGCCAGGGCCACAGACATGAAACTACTCCATACAGTTATTCTATCAAGGAAAAGAAAACAAAAGCTTGGAATGTTGACGAGAGCTCCAAAGAATACCCACGAAAGTGCTTGGCAACATATATACTGATTTTTCAATGGTCTTTATTTTGGGCACATAAAGAAGCTGAAAGACGAGATGACAAGAGGTTTTAAAGCATCCCCATGTGGTTAGATCAGATAAGCCCTTCGAATGTGAGAAGGCCACCACTTGTTGATTCTGGATGCATAACGAGACTCTGCTCCTTTCTACATTTTTTGACAATGTCATCATAAAGAATTGTGTAATTTGAGCTGCTCACGTTTCTGAAGTAACAGAGATTAGTGCCATCATACTTGTATACTTGCTGAGTACTGCATAACCCACTGACTACCAAGTTATTCTTCACGGTCATGTAACCCTGCCCGCTCTGCACATTGCTCAGTGAACCACTTGAGAGCGCGAAGCCAGAATTCTTATGCCTTTCCTCATTAAAAGCAAACGTAAGATTCGCAACAGATAAGGAAGTGTCATTTCCTTGATCGACAGAGTTGGAGTATAAATAGAATGGGAAATCTCTGTCCACTTGGATGGATGCAAGGGTGGAGGACGGGCTCTTGGCATCAACGCTGTCGTTGAAACGGATCAGCTGATTAATAATTTGCAGATTCCCGTCATTCCCCATGACCATCACATTACTGTAATTAAATTCTTGCTTCCAAGTGGTCATGATTTTCCCATAAGATGACTTCACCCATCCACAGGACGATATGGACCGGCTGACCCCAGTCAAAAACTTCCCATCAAAGCCCTTAAAATCCAATACTGAAGAAACAACTGGAGGCATGCAATTGTAAGTCAAGAGCTTCCCTGCAGTCTTTGTGCTCTTATCATCCAGCCAAAGATGCAGATTCGCGTCAATGTACCACACATTCAAAGCGTTCGTGACGCTGAAGCCAAATTTGTGGAGCTTTCCATCTAATATCTTTGCTAGAAAGGGTGTAATCTCAATGTCATATGTAGGGAGATCAAACGACCCAATACCAGTGATGGGTCTCCATAATAGAGGATTGATCCCTCCTGTGTATACCACCGTGAAAGGCCAAACCGCACCGACTACCGCACCGTCAAGACTCACGAGAACCTCCCTAAAAGGACCATTCCCGTCCGCCCCAGTAAGATTATTGGCCTCGATATACTCATTGGGGAGATTCCCATACCAAAACTCATCATCCTCATGAAAAGACACATAAACCTCCAGCACTGCCCTGTAAACATTCAGGGGAACACTAAACTCCTTCGTCTCAATATCAGTGGCATTCTCGATTTCAAACCACAACCCATCATTCAAGGGCAAGTTTCTCGAAATGGGCAAGATCAAATCTGCGTTCGAGCCATACCCAGGTACCGAATTCCTCGGATTTCCCACATCCCCCGCCAAATGCTCATCATCAGCAGGGTAAAAATGAAACTTTATCTTGACATGGTAAACCCCTGTATAGGTCCTGCTTACAACATTGCCAAGAAAAACGGCAAGAGTACCGTTCTTCATGAGCAACGAATAGTACCTGGTGATATCCTTCTTGACACTCCAAAGAATTCCTGTAGCTATGGGCTCCGCAGTGCAGCTCCTGAGAAGCTCAACCCCACCGAGCCAAACCCCGAAAATTCGGTCATATTGCCTGCCTTTGCAAGTGGCACTCCATTCAAGCACGATCTTTGAGAATTTCTGCGAATAACAAGTCGATGGAGGGGTGTAGCGGGCGAGAACTGGGGGCTTGCCATATGTGTATGC
This sequence comes from Eugenia klotzschiana, assembly GCA_025175695.1. Lineage (NCBI taxonomy): Eukaryota > Viridiplantae > Streptophyta > Magnoliopsida > Myrtales > Myrtaceae > Eugenia > Eugenia klotzschiana. Next base: position 2,466 of record JANUWG010000690.1, read on the forward strand.
GAAGTCGTGCTGCAAAACGAGGTACGAGCAAGGTTTGGTGTTGGGGAGCTCGATGGGCTTGGTGACTTCAAAGTAGCGAGTGGGTGGCTCGGTGGAGTTGGTGTGAAGTTCGGGTTCAGAGATGAGGGATGATCGGAGGAGCTTGATCTGGTGGACGTTCGCGGTGGAGAGAGAGGAGAGAGAGAGGAAGAGGAGGAGAAGCCGGAGGAGGAAGAACGGAGAAGAAGCCATGTATGGTGGTTGAGGGGTTTGCCTTTGCTTCAAATACTGATAGTTCTCTTGGAGTCTTCGTCTGGTGGGAGTAGAAAACAACGCGTGGTAGAAGAAACGGAACGTTGATGAAAGCGAAGAAGGTTTTACCAATAGAGGAAATAAATCTGGAGAATGGGGATCCGCAAAGATTCTAGAAACAGCAGAATTTACTTACTTTCTATTAAATTACCCTCTCGAATCGAGGCCATGTTGGGGCAAGGGCAAATTTGTCCCGAAATTTTCATTTCCACGTGAAGTCACGCGAATAGCATAAAATGGTCGAGGTGCATCCGTTTCATTTCGTGAAAGACGACCAATTTCAAAACTATTTTTTTTGAAAAATAACCGCTTATAAAGATAAATAAATGAAAATTTTTTCAAATATAAATTATTATTGAGGATGAAAACATGTACTATCGACTTATTTTTCTAAGGATCTACGAAATCATTTTCGAATCGTCTATTTTTCACAAAACGAACGCACCCAATCCCTTATTAAAGAAACATAACCTAAGTTCACGAACCATTTGTGCTGTTACCCCTTTTATTTTCAATCCTAAGTCTTTTTTTGGACCTTAAGACATGGTCGTGGCCCGTGGGCTCTTGAAATTGACATGGGGCTTGGAGCCTGTTATTAGCTTCTGACTCAAGTCCCCTATTTGACAACCACACATCCTCACTTTCAAAGTTCATGTCAATTTATGGAGAAAAAAACATAGTTCAGACAAAAGTTCATGTACAAAGAAGGGATGTCCCTGCCCAACAAAAGTGCCAATTGTATCTTTAGCTTAATTTCCAGACTTTATCATCTACCCCCGTTCAGTCATTCAGTTATCATTGTCGACCCTCATGGATTTTCCCGTAGTGTGGAGTTGCGATGCACCCGATTCCAAACCAAACGGGGGGTTTACTTGAAAAGACCTTTCACGACCCTCAGATGAAAATAAAAATCACATCTTTCGTCTCCTCCGACGATGGATCCCTTCGAGCAGAGGCTGAGAGACGAGGTTGTCTACCTCCACTCTCTGTGGCACCAGGGCCCTCCTCCAAACCCGCCTTTCTCCGCCCGGTCTTCTTCACGAGCCATCCCCATTTCGAACCCCACCCCTTTCAAGAAACAGAACTCGGCCGCCGCCAAGAAGAAGAAGCACAGGAGGCACGAGAGTAGCGAAGAACCGAACGAGCCGGAGAAAGAATGGCCATGCAGGGAAGAACCCATCACTCAGCCCTCTCCCACATGGCCCGCCATGAAGCAGAAGGAGCCCGGTTTTGGCCAAACGTCCTGGTCCGCCTCCGCTGAGGAACAAGCCAAGATCGCCGGGCAGGTCATGCAGCAGAGGGCTCTGGAGAGATGCCGCAGATTGTTTGCGAAAGTCGGCGATTCCGGTGGCGAGGAGGAGGAGGACGACGACGACGACGAAGGAGATGAAAAAGAGGATGATCGTGAGGAGGGCGATAATGGCAGCTTAGAGGAGAGTGAGGAGTACAAGTTTATGTTGGACGTGTTTGTGAAAGATGGGGAGTTGAGGGAGTATTACGAGAGGAATCACGAGAGTGAGGATTTTTGGTGCCTTGTGTGTGGCGCGCAAGGGGGTAAGATGAGAGGGAGGAAGTTTAAGAACTGTGTTGGGGTTTTGCAGCATTCGATTAGCATATCCAAGACGAAGAAGAGGCGGGCTCATAGGGCTTTTGGCTTGGTCATTTGTAGAGTCATGGGTTGGGACGTTGAGAGATTGCCTCTTATTGTTGCCAAGGGCGAGCCGCTGAGTCGCTCTTTATTGCAGGTATTGGGCTAATTCTTGTCTTATTTTGGTTTTTCGGTGTTTGGGAGCTGTGTCGTTAATGTATCGGCGATATACGTAGGGTGAGAATGAGATTAAGGAAAATGCTGGTGTTGATAAGGAAGATGTGGCCAATGTAGCTTGTGGGAGGGACGAAAATGGACAATTTGGGCAGAAAACAGGCAATTATTTTATTCAGAATGTCAATGATTGCAATCATTGGTTACACATAATGGTTACTGACTTTGAGAATGTTAATGAACCCAATGTTCCTTGAGGCTGCTTGTTGTTGATATTACTCTGATGGTATATTTGCTGATGCGTCCTTTGTTATGGAGAGCAGACAGTTTGTGAAGAAGGTGCTGCTATAAAGTCTGCTGAAAATTATGAAAAGGAAATTTCAATACCAGGGACCAATGGAGAAGGGAAGGCAGATGGCCTGGTACGAGAGAAGGTTTGGCTATGGAAGTCCTCTATCATGACTTGCTCACTTTAAGTGACTGAGGTGTATTGAAGAATTTCGTTGAATTTGCAGACTGCTGCCGAAGAAGATGATACTATAGATGCCAGAGCTGATGAAGAGAAACTGCTACAGTGCTCTGTAAGATGATTGTGACAAAACTAAGGATTTAGATATTATTTGGGGCAATGACATTGCTGTCTACTGAAATCTATGTACCTGCATTACTGATTAAAAATGGACACAACAATCGAAATGTGACTTGCATTTTTCATTGAGCAACAACAAGAACCACAGTGGTGAGATGAAGATATGTGGCAATTTCTGCTTTAGGACACTACAAAAATTTACAACTCAAGCTCGGGAAGAGTAAACTAATAATTCGACAATTAGCTACTTTTCTCGTCAAGAGGCTTTTATACATATACTTTGAGCAAAACATGATAACTCTACTTTACTTCTGTTAGGTAATTTTCTAGTTCCTCTTTTTTAGGGTCAATTCCTATCAGAACAAGTTCATAGCCATATCCTTGAAATATGTGGTAACCATCTTGTGCAGGATTCTGTACCGTTGCCAACGTCCAGTGTCGAATGGCCCTGTGGAAACCTTGTTGACAGTTCTTCCACAGCAGCATCAGGATGGCGTACCTTTGAATCTCTATCAAGTTGCTCAGTTTTGGCTGAGGTGAAAGGGGAATCCGAGACGTGGCATCAGAAGGTTTTCCAAGCTTGTCATGCTTTTTTCCAATGCAGATCTGGTTCAGAAAGCGATGGTGATGAGGAGGCTGATGATGAAGATGATGAAGAAAATGACAACGATGATGATGATCTCTTGGATGGAGACGTCGATGGGGAATGTGAAGTCATTAAGTTCTTCATGAAGCTGTTCATGGAGAATGCTGAATTAAAGAATTATTATGAGAGTAAATTTGGAGATGGCGATTTCTGTTGTTTGGTTTGTGCTGGTGTTGGAAAGAAGCCTTGGAAGAGGTTCAAGGGGTGTATTGGGCTTCTTCAGCACTGCACTACTATATGGAAGATAAAGAAGCTGGCTCACAAGGCCTATGCAAGGGCTATTTGCAAGGTTCTCAATTGGGATATCAATTGTTTTTCACCAATTAAGATTACATCAGAAGCTCTTGGTCACTGTTTAGGTCAGTCAGGTGATGTGCAGGTATGTATTTGGCTCAGTCAGGTGCTTTTCCTGTCTAATTTCTTTGAGATGCTTGATGCAGTTCTCTAATCTGCTTAAATTTAACATTACAGGGTGGTGGTACAGAGAAAATATTGGTGTCCATAAATTGTCCAGATGCCAAGGTACGAACAAATGATAGTACCTCTTTACCCAAAAAAAAACAAAAACAAATGATAGTACCTTATTTACCCAAAAAAAAAAATGATAGTACCTCTGAAAAAATATTTTGTCGTTAAGATGCTCATATCCATCTCCCTTTTTCCTATTATCTGAATGGATATACTCCTTTATATTCTTCCTCTGAGAAATTCATATTACAGTCGAGCTCTTCATGATAATCTTAAGTATTAAATGACTGTGTTGTGCAGGATTCTGTATCGTCATCAGCATCCAGCATCAAATGGCCCTGTGAAAGCCCTGTAGATTGTGCTGACATGGCAGCATCTGAGTGGCCGTCTTTTAAGTCTCTATCAAATTCTGCGAATCACTCGGTTTCGGCTGACAAAAAAGGAGAACCAGGAACTTGGCATCAAAAGGTCCTTGATGCTTGCCAAGCTTTTTTCAATTGCATGTCTGGTTCAGATAGTGACAGTGATGAGGAGGCTGATGATGAAGAAGAAGATGAGGGCGATGATGAAGAAGATGTGTTGGATGGGGACGACGACGGGGAATGTGAAATTGTTAAGTTCTTTACTATGCTGTTTGCAGAGAATGCTGAACTGAGGAGTTATTACGATAGCAAATATACAGACGGCGATTTTGGTTGTTTGGTTTGTGCTGGTGTCGGAAAAAAGCCTTGGAAGAGGTTCAAGGGGTGCACTGGGCTACTTCAGCATGCCACCACGATAGCCAAGACAAAGAGGAGGGCTCACAGGGCTTATGGAAGAGCTATATGCAAGCTTCTTGGTTGGGATATAGATAAATTTCCATCCATTGTGAATAATCTGGAAGCTCTCAATCACTCTTCAGTTCAACCAGCTGATGTAAATTTTTTGTAACTCTGTTTTTGGCTTGCCTCATCTTATTTCTTTAGGATGCTTGAAAGTCCAGTGATTTGAATTGATTTGATGATTGCAGGGGAACGGTGCCGACACACCTCCAAAAGATAATGCTACCGCCTGTCAAGATGTTGGTGCACAGATGCTTTGAGAGGTTAGCAGCCAGCACAACCTTGAAAGGCAATTAGGATTTAGGTGTTGCTGTGAATAGTCAGTAGCGAATGGCTTGAACAACATACTATCAATTTATTTGTTTGTCTTCTTATCTTGAGTTCTCTTGCATTAGGATTGGCTGAAAAAAAAAAGAAAAAGATTTGCACCAGATTCATGATATCCATGCTCTTAAAGAAGGATCAGTGAAACGTGGAGGCCCTTTATTACATTCATTTTTGGATGTCAAATCTTGGCTTTGTGGATATTATCTTCTCTGACATTTGCATGATTAAGCAATGAATATACCAACTTACAATTTGGGAAGTGGAGAGTAGCCCTGCACCAATAATTTTCCCCCGTTACACTTTGCTCGAGAGTCAGACTTCCCTGAGAACTCAAGACCCTGACAGTGACTGTTAAGATCTCGATGGTTTATCATCCAACTTCTATGGCACACCGCGCAATTTGGATGCTAAACTTGAAGTCTTATCCCTGCAACCTTGTAATGGCAGCTCTTCCTGTGCTTGAGAGTGAAAACTCGATCACTACCGCCAGCCTCCAACATTACTCACACCACCATTTCCATGTCCACGTCTCGCCAAATCGATCAGACCCAATTCGGGTGTTATGCACAGGTTTAGACTAGGCCAAGAGATTGATTCCTGTTCATCTTCAACTTCTGAATCTGAAGCTGTCTCCAGTTTCTTTGCTTCTCCTAGTTCTGAAACGAACCCACTGGTGCAAACCTATGGACAGAATGAGGACGAGAACAAGAGGCGAGTGGTGGTGTTTTCCATTTTGCATTCCTTCTCTCTCCTTCATTTTTCACTTCATTTCGGTGTGCCATTAAAGAAAGTCATAAGAGACAGATCATGAACTTGCAAATTATAAAGAGAAATGGGAGAGTCGAATCTCAGTGGGGAAGAAAGAAAACTAAAGTGGAAAGAGGAATAGAAAATGGTGCACAAGAGGACCCCGGGCATGAACAACGGGTAAAGATGGGCCTAAAAACTGTTGAAGTCTCTTGAAGGACGAACTTCTACTCTTGGGTTGAGGTTGAGATTCGCAGAATTGCAGCGCAATGTCTAAGTTGTCGAGGCGGACAGGGCACGAGAATAAGCATGAATTCTCTTCTTGAAAGTGATGGGCTTGGGCTAACAACAACGCGGCCGCGTCAGAGAAAACAGAGTATCACGACAACGACGGCTCTGCTTTCTTCTCGTGAAACATTCCGTTAAATTCCAGGGGACGAATTGTTTTGAAGGTAGGCTGGTGGGGTCGTCCATCGCGAGACCTATGGGAAGGAAAAAAAAATAGCAAAAATTGTCGTCGTGCACTGCGTTCTGTTCTGTTGGCTGCAGCTGCGAAACACGTAACGAGTGTCGCCATGCGTGTCGCTTCTTCCTTACCATCCCGACACGTAAACCACAATCGTAACCTAAGCAGAAGCCGCCACTTGTTTCTGTTCTACTCCCCTGTTTTCGGCTCTGTTTTCCCATCGAAAGCTGACTCGAATGAATGAGGCACCCCCGAAGTCATATTCATATGGATGGCGAAAACACAGTTCGAAAGTTATTTGGGCTGGATCCACAGCCTCTGCCCATTTCGAAAACAGAGCACCAGCAAGAAACATCCTGCTAAAGGTTCAGTGAGGACCTTTACTGAGATTCAAGCCCCAGCCGCGGATCCCAAACTGGAGCTCGGACGCAGAGATCAAGAACTCCGCAGCCTGCTGCGGCGTCAGCAGCTCCACCACTCGCCTCACCGTCTTCAGCCGCAGTTCGTCGGCCTTCTTCACGATCGACCCCAGCTTCCCTATCTTCCCCTCCGGGTCCAAGCTCGCCGCCATGAGGTCGCTCACGCCGTCTTGCCACTCAGACAGCTCCTCCGCTATCACATTCTCTTCCCTCACTGTGTCGCATTGCAGCTCACTCACTCCCCTAAAATGTAGCAAAAAAATGTAGCAAATAAGATTCATTACGTTAGCCATTTGATTATCAACCTAGTACATCGATCGGTTCAGAATATTGTATATATGTTTCGACAGGTTCAAAACGTCATCCATAAAATTCGTTCCGTTACACAAAAATCTAGTATTTCGATCAATTAAGAAGGTCATAATATGCTCCGTCCCGTCAAATCTAAACCGACGAATTTGACAACAATTAAGGAGTGTACATTCAATTAGAATTTCTTAGATCCAATCCAATTTGCATTCATTGGTAAAGGAAATGTATGCATTCGTATACAACCCTAGACACTTTCTAAGAATATTGTCGAGAATCACAAACTAACTATTTGTTAATTAGATACTCTTTGCCCAGACCGCCTAAGAGGAGAAACCGCACGTAGTTAGTGGGGTTTGAATATGTCATTCGTTCTGTTTCTAAGCTAAAATTCTTACAATGCCCCAGTCAATTGCACTAGTAGGTATCTCTAACATTAATATGCAAAAAGCATTACATGAGCGTCTAGTTTTTCTTTTTTCTCTTTGTAAGGTTTTGAAGCTATCTAATGGCCTCTCGTAAGAGAGACTGAGAAGTTATAAGGGAAATCTGCTGTTTTAATTCAATATCTGATAAGCTAATTACCTTCGAAATGTGCACTGCTTGAAGTTAACTTGCAATTAGTAAAAATATTTCCCAAGTCTAGGCTAGCACTGGTAAGAAACTATATGACCTGCAGAATTAGGAATCAAAGCACATTGCCTTTAATACTTTTTTGACAATAACGTCAAGAACGGTACAGCATTAACGGTAGATCCACACATCATCATCGCATGTTTTGTATAAAGCTTTCATTAATTGGAAGAACGTGAGGCTAGACATAACTAACGGTACTGTCACACTATCCGGCTAGCAACTTTCTTTATTAAATTACTTTGAATGTAGGTAAAGTGACTCAATAGGTCAGAAGGAAGCAATTCTAACTAAATTTCCCATAAGTTAGGACTGGAGAGAGTTAAATCCTAGCCGTAGAGGGGCAGAGAGAAAATAAATAAGTGAGCTCGCCTGAACTGGCTCGGAGACAGATCCCCCAAGTCGCCGGTCCTGAACCCGCGGAGGATGTCCATGATGCGGGCCTCGAACAGAATGCTCGACTCGGTGTAGACCAGGTGGAACACCGTGGTGGGCCGCCACCCGCCGATCCAGTGCAGCGACCGCTCGAGGGCAGTGATCCACGGGGCGGCGAGGACGGCGAGGACGTCGCGGTCCGTCGCGAGGGCTTTCGTCCGGTAGTACTCGGCGTAGTGGCTCATGAACTTGGTCACCAGGTGCTGGAGCCGCTGCTGGTGGTCGGCAGTGGTCGGGGGATTGGGCGCGGCGGCGAGCTGGGTCACCTGCTGGCGGAGCTGCTCCAGCCAGGCGCCGTAGAACCGGTCGAAGCTGGTCATCCTCCTCTCCGTCGGAACACTTTCATGAAGAGAGAGAGAGAGAGATCTGGTTGTGCGAGCAATGCATGTTTGTACGCAGGGGGC
>JANUWG010000691.1:0-10781 GCA_025175695.1 Eugenia klotzschiana
CTTTGCCTAAAAAAGGAGTAAAAGAAAAAAATTAAAATAAAAAGTAAAAATAAATAATAGTTTTTTTGGAGACTTTTAATGTGATTTGATTAACCGAATAGAATTGAAATGAACAAACTAGGAAAAAAAAAGAATAATTATTTTTCAATTACTTAAACCAAAAATCGAACCAAACCGAAATACATGAAATTTTCAGTTAGGTTCAGTTCAGTTAGCGATTCGGTTCAATTTTCCAATTCGGTTTTGACACCCTCTCTCGGACATGTATGAGACAATTCGGGCTCTGGTTGGAGGCATCAAAGCGGGGTCGCATAGGAGTGTGAGATATTTCAAAAAGGTGGGGATGTCCTTTCTTTTCTAGCTCAATGATTAATATACCAAAACATAACGAAGAGAATCCGTATGATTCCATACAACTTTAGGTGTTCGGTTATGATGAAGTCATGTTCCAAAATTTTTAGAAATAAAAAAGCAACGTTCTTTCAGATCAACACATTAAAAGATATTTTACGTGACGGATATATCACGTGATGATATCATGTGGTACAGTCAACTAATCAAGGATAAGATGTATCCATGTGATAACATCAAGTAAGATGAGCTTTATAACACGCGAGCAAAAATGATCAGTTGGTTAAATAACGTCGTCATTGCGAATGATGTACTTCGTCACACTAATTGTTTTTTCTTGACGTTGGATAATTAGTGTCAATGCAGGGGCACGTGAGATTAGGTGATCACTTATTATTAATTAATATTCAGTGTTATCTAATACAACATATGGACTTCAAGGCTTCATCAAATAAGGCAAAACAAAATAATTGAAGGAAGAGGGAGGAGTGTGCGTGAGATAGGGAGAAAAAGGCTAGCCAAAGTCAAGAGGAAAGTGTCAAAATTAGTCGAGCTCAATTAGTTGCAAACGAAGGGCTCATCAATTGGCGCAAGACGAATAAAAATAAAGAGGGGAAAGAGACATGGTGGGCGGCCAAGGGGGGAAAGGAAAAATGGAGGAAGACTTTCGTGGCGCCAAGCACACATCACTATCGCATAATCGAACAACAAAGCAAAGAAAAAACAAAGGAAAAGAAGGAGAAAGGGAGAGGGTGGGCGGTCTTGCAAGTGAAGGGGAAGGAGAGAGAAAAGAAAAGAAGATGGGTCCACTTCAAAACTTAGAAGAAAAGCTTATTGGCTTTTTCCAAAAATACCCCTATAACACCCAAAAATTACAATATTGCCACTAAGTCATTTTCGCCTGCGTCTGAACGCCGGAAAATCGAAAACATAAGGCGCCACCATCTCTTGGCCCTTTAGGTTTCCACGCCACAACAAACAGAAATTATACGTAGGAGAACAGTAGCAAAAACGTGGACTAATCACCCAAAACTAATCCCCAAAAGCCATGCGAAACCGTTGCAAAATAACATTCCCAAATGTTATTCTCTGCACATTAAACTAGGCGAGCAAAAATTAGGATGTCACGTCTGATTAATATGTCAAGCAAGAGAACCATTTTAAAAAGGCAAAAAAGAGAGAAGAAAATGGACTCCTTATTAATAGAGGTTATCATGGTTCCATGGTTGAACCTGGAACTTGATTAATAAGGACGGTTTTAGGCTCTAAGATATACAGTGTTGGTTCCAGATTTCAAAAATTGAGGAACCATTTCGACTGGTAGGTTACCTAGAACTTGTAATCTGAAACATATTCTTGTGTTTTTCTAGGTATATGTCTTTACGTGATTTTGCGATATTCTATGGCATCCGATGATGAGTTTGTATTCTGAAACCACTAATCAGAGCTTCCATTTTCGAAGTTATTTATGACTAATACTTTTACTTTGTTAATATTTCATATTTATTTGTATCCCTAAATATGAATGGTGGTTAATGAATTATAGCAGCAAATTGTGGTCAATAAAGGTTATGATTCACTGTCTCGTTCAATTAAGAATACATGCGGAAGTTGGATAGACCTTGGAACCTATGACAGGGTCCCTTTCAGGTTCCAATCATTTTACCAATTCGCTCGACCCCTTTACCCGCAACACCAGGATTTCTTATTTTTGGCACATTAAGGAATTTTGGAATTATCTTTTTGTTGACCATAATGACTAGAACATTGAACGCGAACGCACAGTCTTTCCTGGAAGTTTCCTATGAAATTTAATTTATTTCAAGCAGACCAACTGGAATAAGAAATTTGCTAAGCAAACTGTCCCTCATTTCTTCCTCGGAGTTCTATAAATTTGAAGAGGTCGCGGTTAAGTCATTAAGTTGCCGTGATAGTGCGAATCCGACGACCTTCCCAGAATGGAACCAGCGTAAGATCCCGAGCACTTGTTAAGATTTTCTTTTCCTTTACTTCGTTTCAGTAACAGAATTACCTAATCCAAGATGTGCGAAGAAAGTGCACGCATTTTACGTTGACTTTTTACTGCTAGAACATCTTCCTGATTTTATCAGTCTATTGGTTTCCTGAGTTGCAGATTCAGCAATGGATTGTATTTGGCAAAGTTGACAATGTCATCCAGTATTCTTATGGATTCATGGAATGCGATATCTGAACCTCAAGGGGGTAATCCCGTAAAATTCAAGGATGACCATCCAGACTACAAGATCATTGCCATTGTCAGCTCACCGGACACTGCAAGTTATCCTAAAGAGAAAGAGCGGTTGGATCCTTTGCCGGAGGAATCTGACTTCCACTTCCTGCGCTCCGCTATTCTTCAACCTTTGATAAATGAAGCTGCTCTTTCTCGATTTAACTCTCTTCGCCGCAAGTTCCCCCAACTACAAGAAGAGGTAGCCCATTTATCCATTTTCTCGAGTTATCCATTGTAGCTAGCTATTGGTTGCTTTGAGGTCTCGAAGTACGCATGCTAATAGTTGGCCCCTTATGATTTTTGACATGTTTCCTTCATGAACCTAATCAGATGAGAAACGATAGCATTGTTTTGCTAGAGAAGTATGACTTTTAAAAAAAAAAAAAAAAATTTAAGCGTAAATCCGTGTCTTGGTTCTGTGTCTTGGGTTAGCGCCACCGCCTGCATTTTCTAGCTCTCTCTCCCTCCCTCCCTCCTCCTCCTCACCACACCCCCAACCTTTTCCTCTCATCTGGTTTCGCTCCCCCCACCTCTTCCTCTCATCTGTTTCTACTCGGTCAGCTTCGCTCAGCTTGATCAGCGACCCGCGGGGAAAGACGGGGTCCCTCGTGGGGTAGCGACTCTTCCGGGTGGGTTTTGCGCCAGAAATCTCTCCATTGACCGGGGCTGATTGAAGGGACGAAGCAGAACGGAGGGTCTCTTGGGTTCTTGCTTCTGGGAAGCAGGGTAGGCTGACGAAGGCGCCCCTTGTTCATCTCGGTGGGGTTGGAGTCGGAAGCTAGTCCTGGTTCGTGCACCTTTGTTCAGGAGTTTGTCGCCCTCCGGGAGTTGATCGTCAAGCCGAAGCCTTCGACTGCCATCGGTTTTTTTGCTGCTAGGCTGTCTTTCCTTTTCTCTCCCTCTATGTTTTGTGTGTATGTGAGTATAAATAATTTTCTGTAGCTGATTAAGCCGCTCTTCTATCCCGATTTACATTTAGCTCTAAACCTAGGGATTTTATTCTCCTGATCTATATTTAGATATAGGTCTGGGAGTTCTCGGTGTGTGCCCATCATTGTGCCCATCATGGACTTTGGTGATCGGCCGCCGCAAGTTTATGGTATCAGATTTACTCTTGGAGGTTGAGAGTATGTTTTGTATCTGCATAATTTGCTTTCTGAGTTTTTTTTTTTATTTTTCTATTGTCATTTGGGAGCTTGAAAGCATTCTACGTAACTCTCTCGGCTATTAATGAATAAAATTTTTCTTTCAATAAAAAAAGTGTCATAAACATTTTGGGTGAAGCACGCTTTGATTTTGTCGGTCATGTTGCAAAGCAATAGATTAGATCAATTTTAGGTCAGTGTATAGCTAAGGCTCTCGATGCAACAAGATGCAACTTCACATTGAGGTCCACATCTTGGTTATCCTCATTTGCCCCCTTGAAGATAAATTTCACTCGCTAAATGTGTACATGTTCATCAGTGGGGAGTGACTCTTGGATACATAAATGCAATGAAAATTTCATTTGCTCCTACAGACTTTGCATTGACGCTCTTTCTGCTTCAATGCAGATTAAACGTTTTTCCAGGCCAGAGGCGTCTACTTCTTCCACCAAAACGCGGAGAAAGAAGGAACCTGTCCGCTGTATTATCACAGGGCGTGGTCTGGATGGATCCGTTGCATCCCTTTTTACATTGTGGCTTCTGAACACACTCAATCCAACCGAATTCAATCTCCTTTGCATCACTTTTGGTTCGCCCCTCCTTGGGGACACTGCTTTCCAACAAGCCGTGTCGCGCCATCCGACATGGAATTCTTGCTTCCTGCATGTGGTTCACAAGGATGACCGTGTCCCTAGATTATACCTTGCTCCGCCCCCCACTGGCCAAAGTCCATACATGCCTTTTGGTACATTCCTTTTGGGCTCTGGATCGGGTGGGGCATGTTTCCAAGCCCCGGAATCCATAAGTGACTTGCTCAAATATGAGAACCCGGGAACTGTTGCTGAAAATCAAGAGTCCCAAAGTATCAAGTATAAGAACCTGATTGAATGTCCTGAGGAAATGCATTATGATTCTAGCTTTCTCGGGTATGAAACAGACTCATATAAAGCTGGGATTACTGTGTTTCGGTAACAGAATTGTCTAAGTCCAGGATCTGCGAAGAAAGTGCATGCATTTTATATTGACTTTTTACTGTTAAAACATCTTGACTACTTCATTCTGTTGTTTTTCTGAGTTGCAGATTCGGCGATGAATTATATTTGGCAAACTTGGCTATGTCATCCAATCTTCTTAAAGATCTATGGAATGCGACATTTAAACTTGAAGGCAATGAACCTGTAACTATCATTAATGACCATCCAGACTACAATATCATTGCTATTGTCAACTCACCAGTCCCTCCAAGTAATCTTCAACAGAAAAGCTCTTTGGTTCCTGAATCGGAGATATCTGACTCTCAGTTCCAATGCTCCGATCCTTATCCATGTTCTTGGATGGATGAAGCTGCTTTTTCTCTGTCTGCCTCTCTTTGTGGCAAATTATCTAAAGTGCAAGAAGAGGTAACCCTTCTATCCATTCTCTCCAGTTATCCATTATAGCTAACTATTAGTTGCTGTGAGGTCTCAAAGTTATTCTTAGATCTAGGAATCATCTTTCAAGGATATTGCCACTGAAGCATGCGTGCTAATAAGCGTCCCCTTTAGGATTTTCGACTTGTTTCCTTCAGGAACCTTATCAGATGAGAAGTGACAACATCTTTTAGCTAGAGAAGTATTGCCTTTTCCATGTTCTTTTAGCATTGTTGTGATCGTAAATCAGTGCCTTCGTTTTGCGAATCATGAATCAGTAATGTCATAAAATTTTGGTTGAAGCACAATTAAATTCTGTTGGTCATGATGCAAAGCAACAAATGTTTTAGTATGATGAAGAATGAGAGCTTGTCCATAATATTAAGTAGTGATTAAAGCCTAACTTGAACTTCATTTTATGAGTTTGTACACAGTCGCTCTTTTCGAAATACACACCACATTTGAACACGAGAAAATCAATCAACCGTTGTTACTTTCAATTACGTTGTAAGGTCCATATAAGGTATATATGAGGGTGCTCATTCATGCCCAGTTGATAGATCCAACCGAGGTTAAACAGATAAGCGGGAGAATGAATACATTATTTCGATTTTAGTCCAGTATATGACTAAAGCTCTCAATGGAAGAAGATGCAACTTCACATCGAGGTCCACAATTTGGTTATTCTCATTTGCCCCTTGAAGATTAATGTCACTCGCCAATTGCGTGCATGTTCATCAGAGCGGAAAGACTCTCTTGGATATATACAAGCATGGAAAACTTAACTTGCTTTGACACACTTTGCATTGATGCTCACTCTGCTCGAATGCAGGATAAAACTTCTTCCAAGCCAGAGGCCTCTAGTTCTTCGGCTAGAAAGAACGAAAGAAAGAAACCGATCCCCTATATCATCACAGGACGTCGTCTGAATGGATCCTTTGCATCCCTTGTTACACGGCGGCTTCTGATGAGGCTCGATCCAACCAAGTTCAAAATCCGATGCATCACTTTTGGTTCTCCCCCCCCTTGGGACACTGCTTTCCAACCCGCATCATGCTGTCCGACATGGAATTCTTGCTTCTTGCATGTGCTTCTTAAGGATGACTGGGTCTGTCGATTATTCATTGATCCTCCATTCAAGCCGTTCGGTACATTCCTTTTGTATTTGGAATCTGGTATTGAATTTTGCCAAGACCCTGAATCCGTAACCAAGAGGCTCAAATATGAGAACCCGGAAGCTGTTCATAAAAAAAATCAAAAGTCCCGAACTTTTGATTATAAGGACGTTCTTGAATGTCCTGAGAAGAATCTTTTAGAAGGGGATTATGAAGCAGGGATTACTGGTCAAGTCATAGCAGTTGGCCTCTCGGAACGTCAGGTAGCTCATCTTGACTATGTTTTCTTCAGTTTGAGCCGTTGTTCTGGTTGGGTTGTTTTCTGCGGAGAAACTATGATTCCATTCTAATTTTGCACCGTACATAAATAATTAATATATTAGTATAATGAAATAATAATTACTACGTTACTAATTTGAATTTCCCCTATGCTAGTTATCCTGATTAATTCTATATACGTTGTTAAACTAATTTATGTAAGTATGATTGAGTAAATTAATAATGTGACTATGAACTGCAATTATCTGTATTATATTAACTCATCTAATTGAATATAAAATCGTTTTCATCATTAGCACAGATATTATTGCTCATCTCTGTAGGATGGTAAAAAAAAGATAATAATATAGCTATGCTATAAATATAACAACTTAGTTGTTATTTTTCGGGACGTAATACATTAATTCAATTCGATTAAACGGGAATTTTATTACAAACGTATTTCAAAATAAGCTACATTATAAAATGATTTTCTAATAACATATATTCTTTATATGTTTATCCAATATCAGACTCAGTAAAAGGTAAATGTTTTGGAGATGACAATATGACTAATAGGTTATTGTTGATCGAGTGAATGAACCACAAAACAAGACTAAACTCAAAAAAGAAAACAAACACTTTAGAAAGAAAAAGGTAATTTTTCTTTAGGCTATGAAAAGGTCCGGAAATGAACTTATAAGGGAAATGATAATGATTTAGACTTGTATTTAGGCAGTGATCTCAATGATCCATTTTTTCTTTTTCTCATGTCTCGTTTTTCCTTCTTTGGTTACCTTCCCCTCTGACTTTTGGAATGACGATCTATGGATGTATTGCATTGCACCGTTGCTCAAGTGAAGAACTGCTGAGCATCGGAGCCCCTCTGTCACGAACGTGTTTGCCCTTATAGACTTTTCACTGGTACAACTTTCATTGTCATGGCAGGAGCAGGATGGGGGCATCTTTGCTCTGATTAAAAACATAGCAGCACACGAAAAACTCGTCAGAGAGAAACAGAGAGAGGAACTCGATCCTGCCCGATTGGCGAAAGCAAAAGTGACCCTGGCAAAATTCGAGTGGTACATTTATAACTGCAGAAACCCGGAGCAGGGTGGTGGTCTCGGTTATTACGACAGCTTCAAGGATCAACCAGAAAAGTATGACCCTGATGCTCGTAAGATCAAGGAAGAGCTGAACGGCTATGCTCGTAAGATCAAGGAAGAGCTGAACGGCTATTGGAAGAACGTGGTCGAAGTTGCAGAGAAGAAGCCTCAACTACCGAATGCGCCACTGCAGGATCGGTGGCTTTATGCTGGGACAAATTATCGGAGGATAATCGAACCGCTAGACATAGCAGAGTATTACAAGAGCAAACGGAGGGATTACATGACTCGTGAAATATCCAATCACTACAGGACGCTGGAAAAATGGCTGACAGATCACCAAAGAGAGATGGAGGAGGAGAAGAGCAGACAGAGAGAGATGGAGGAGGAGAAGAGCAGACAGAGAGAGATGGTGGAGGAGAAGAGCAGACAGGATGGTCCTTCTAAATCAAAAGTGGTGAATGTGACAGAGGATTCTTCTAAATCAAAAGTGGTGAATGTGACAGAGGATTCATGCTTCTGGGCACATGTGGAGGAAGCGATATTGTCATGCAGTTCGATGGACAGAGACAGAGTGCGATCACCATCAGCTGATTCAGAAGAAAAGGAGAAATTCAACTTTGAGGAGTATGTCATGGATTTGATCAAGAGGAAGAAAGTTTCTTCCGACATATTCTTTGAGGGTAGCAGCTATATGCTGTGGTGGAGGCGGCATCAAAGGATCTTGAGCAAGAAAGTTGAGGAAGGTTCTCATCCTCACCACTCAAAACTCGTCAATTACATGATGGAAGGCTTCTATAAAGATTATGGAAAAGGTCCTTCGACTCCTGTGTGAACGTAGGAAAACGGAATCCCTAAATTTTGGGAACGTAGTCACGTGTGACTTTAAGAGCTCCTCGTCTTCATTTTCTTATGGAAGCGTTCGTTTTGTATCCTACCGTCCTACTGCTTACTATTAGCGTTACTATTTGATACACGGTCGCCTTGGTAAGTAGAAGTTTTCTAGTATTCCCATCAGCGGCTACTACTGTCCTACTGCTTGCTATTCCCAATTTCTTTTGAAATTCCATGAATTCAGATCTGATAAGTCTCTTCGTGAAAATATCGGTTTGTTCATCTTTCCTAGTGAACTTCATCTCAATCTCTCCACGCGACAATTTTTCGAGCACAAAGTGATTGTGGACTTCCACATGAAGCACTAGGTTGTCTCCGTGTTGAATTGCTGATTGATTGTCACTATGCAGTCCCAAGGGGCATTCATCAATTTTCTGGTGCAAATCCTTTACCAATTGCACTAACTATGTCTTTCTTGAGCCACCATGCTCGACACCCGGCTTCTATCGTCAACCATAACGCAATCAGCTGTCTTTGGTTGCACAAAGGGTTGGCTCCATTAATTTGTGTACTGGACTATAAATCCAGAGGAATCGCGAATATAATATAAAAACACCAAACAACTTTCAATATGGAAGTTATCCTATAGATGCTGTATTCATGCCTGTTCAAAATGCGAATCATAGTATTCATTCTTATGGGAATGGGAATGGAGATGAAAAACAAGAGATGTTTTTTCTCGAAATATGGACAAACGGGAAGCACTTCATGAAGTCTCCCGGAATTTAGTTGATTTATTTATTCCTTTTCTACATGCAAAAGGAGAAAATTTACATTTAGAGAACAATCTGTACAAAGTTACTTTACCATTTTTCACTTTTCATGATTGATTGGCTAAGCTAAGGAAAACGAAAAAAGAAATAGGATTGAAATTTATTTTTATTGACCAATTAGAATTGCCTCCTAGGACCTATAATTGCTCAAAAGATACAATATACATACATTATTTGACCTTGTGAATAAGCGTCAAGAAGACCTTATGAAAATGGAATATTTTCGTATAGAAGATGTAAAATATATATTGGACAGTCTAGAAATAGAAAAAGCATTTCACAACCCATTTACCGAAGAATAAATTGGAAATCATTTTTTTTCTTTAGTTTCTTTTATAAAAGAAGAAGATGATGAAATGGGATTTTATTTCAACTTTAGCATAATTTATATATTTGGAATAAATCTAGAATTTAATTGAATAGATGTATCTAGGAAAAATTCACTTTAAAGCGACTATTCCCTAGATACATAAGTTGTGATATATTATTTCACAACACAATTTTATCAATTTAAAAAGACCTGAAGCTAGGGCTTTAACAATAGGTAATGTTGCTCCAATACCCAACCAAAGGGCCACTATGGTACTGATTAAAAAGACAGTTGTCACTACAGGATGACGAAATGGATTTTGAAATTTATTAACATTCTCCAAAAAAGATACTATTAATGATCCCGTGGGTATTGAAACAATTAAAAGAATACCTGTCATGACCCGATCTCAGAATGATTGGGGAAGAAAGTGGAGACAAACCTAAATTTGAAAACAAGTATGATATCTCCAATATCAGGCCCTCTTAGCCAACTTAGGGGACTGACTTATAGTTTTCAGATTCAATCTTGAAACTCAACTCTCAAGATGCCAAAAATATCCGATCCATAGGTTCCACACAAGGTGGCAAGAAAAGAGCACATTGAACCATCCCATACTACCGAATTAACAAGAGGATTCTAATAATCGAGGAACCATGCTCGGATGAGAAGAAGAGAAAGAATTTAGGGACTCATGTTGGAAAAACTTCACATTAATATTAAGAGAAAGGCCAGATCTTTGTTACATGATTCAAGGGAACTTATATAGGCAACATACACATAACAGGACAAACACATTGGGCTCTATGCATTGGACTCACAGAATCCAATACTACATCAACTTGTTGACCACCGTGGGCCAATTATTGGAGGGGAAACACACGTAACACTATAATAGAAAAGGCTTCGCAGGAACTTGTGGAACTTTGTTCAATGTTATCTTCTGAGTTGTCTGAGCTATCTAGTCCATCCTTACACCTTTTGAAAGCTTTCCAGAGGAGTTCATCATCATCTCATGGCTCGGTGAAAATTGTTGTCCTAGGAATTAGAAGGAGCGTCCCATGAACTGAAGGGGACATCTTCACGTGGGACGAAATTATTAATTTGAGAACTAGAAGGGGCATTAAATGCATAGGGGTCTTGAGAGGGGTCCTCCCCATGGGCCTTGG
>JANUWG010000692.1:0-10778 GCA_025175695.1 Eugenia klotzschiana
GTTTCTGCGGATTTGTCTGCCGCGGGACGGGAGATTCGTCGGGGATTCGGACCCGCCGTGCACTGTCTGTTCAGTAGAGGAGGAAGAAGGCGGAGGCGGAGGCGGAGGAGGAGGGGAAGTTGCGGAGGTGGAAATGGCGTCGACGAGCAAAGCTGAGAATTCGCACCACCAAGTGCAGTCGTCCAACGCGGCGGCCCGGGCGACGCGGCAGACGGACTCCGTGAGCAAGGCCATTGCGCAGTACACGCAGGACGCGCGCCTCCACGCGGAGTTCGAGCAATCGGGGGAGTCCGGTAAGTCCTTCGACTATTCGCAGTCCGTTAGGGCCACCACGCAGTCCGTCCCCGAGCAGCAAATCACCGCCTACCTGTCCAAAATCCAGAGGGGCGGGCACGTACAGCCCTTCGGCTGCATGATTGCGGTGGACGAGGCTACTTTTAGGATCCTTGCCTATAGTGAGAACGCGAGGGAGATGCTGGGGCTCATGCCGCAGTCCGTGCCGAGCCTCGACAAGCCGGAGGTCCTCGCGGTTGGGACGGACGTTCGCACGCTCTTCACGCCCTCGAGTGGAGTCCTGCTCGAGAAGGCGTTCGGGGCGAGGGAGATTATGCTGCTGAATCCCCTCTGGATTCACTCGAAGAATTCGGGGAAGCCGTTCTACGCCATTTTGCACAGGATTGATGTGGGCATTGTGATTGATTTGGAACCCGCGAGGACAGAGGATCCTGCCTTGTCCATTGCTGGGGCTGTGCAGTCGCAGAAGTTGGCGGTGAGAGCGATTTCTCACCTGCAATCACTCCCTGGCGGGGATATTAAGCTGTTGTGTGACACCGTGGTTGAAAGCGTGAGGGAACTTACTGGGTACGACAGGGTCATGGTCTACAAGTTTCATGAAGATGAGCATGGGGAGGTTGTGGCTGAGAGCAAGAGGCCGGACTTGGAGCCATATATGGGCTTGCACTATCCTGCCACTGATATTCCACAGGCATCAAGGTTCTTGTTTAAGCAGAACCGAGTTAGGATGATTGCGGACTGCCATGCTATGCCAGTTCTTGTCATACAGGACGAGAGTCTTATGCAACCTCTGTGCTTGGTTGGGTCGACACTTCGCACCCCTCACGGTTGTCATGCGCAGTACATGGCTAACATGGGCTCCATCGCCTCATTGGCTATGGCTGTCATTATAAATGGCAACGATGAAGAAGCTGTTGGGGGTCGCAACTCCATGAGGCTATGGGGTCTGGTGGTATGTCATCACACGTCGGCCAGGTGCATTCCCTTCCCACTCCGATATGCATGTGAATTCTTAATGCAGGCCTTTGGACTTCAATTAAACATGGAATTGCAGTTGGCATCTCAATTGTCTGAAAAGCATGTTTTAAGGACCCAAACTTTGTTGTGTGACATGCTTCTTCGGGATTCCCCTACTGGAATTGTCACTCAGAGCCCTAGTATCATGAACCTGGTGAAGTGCGATGGTGCGGCACTTTTTTATCAAGGGAAGTACTACCCAATCGGTGTGACGCCAACGGAAACCCAGATAAAGGACATTGTGGAGTGGTTATTAGCATTTCATGGAGACTCAACTGGTTTGAGCACGGACAGTTTGGCTGATGCTGGATACCCTGGTGCGGCCTCACTTGGGGATGCAGTATGCGGGATGGCTGTTGCTTATATCACTAAGAGGGATTTTCTGTTCTGGTTTCGGTCCCACACAGCGAAAGAGATAAAATGGGGTGGTGCTAAACATCATCCCGAGGATAAAGATGATGGGCAGAGGATGCACCCGCGTTCTTCTTTTAAGGCATTTTTGGAAGTGGTTAAGAGCCGGAGTTTGCCATGGGAGAATGCAGAGATGGATGCAATTCACTCTTTGCAGCTCATTTTGCGCGACTCATTCAGAGATGCTGAGCCCAGCAACTCCAAGGCTGTCGTCAATGCTCAACAAGGGGATCTTGAGTTGCAAGGCGTGGACGAATTAAGCTCAGTTGCTAGGGAGATGGTTCGTTTGATAGAAACAGCAACTGCTCCTATATTTGCTGTAGATGTTGATGGCCGCATAAATGGGTGGAATGGAAAGATGGCAGAATTAACGGGGCTCTCGGTTGAAGAAGCGATGGGGAAGTCGTTGTTGCATGACCTCGTTTTTAAGGAATCAGAACAGATTGTTGACAAACTTTTGCATCATGCCCTACAAGGTAAGCCTTTTTACATTTTGATATCGTCGCCTCGCCAGTTCTAGAGTTTGTAGGAGATGTTCTGACATGACGTGAAAGAGCTTCTAGGTGAAGTTCATTACACGTCAGATAAAGGACGATAACTGTCCACCCACATAGTAGATTCATGTCTTGAGTGGAAAGACATCATTCCTATATCTTGATTAGGAGTAGACTATGTCTTGACCTGGATTCAGCCTAGCTACTCCTGTAAATTGACCAGTCGTAGCTGATCCATATTTTTTTATAAGCACCTAATGAGAGCTTCAATTTGAATCAAGACATCAATTTGAATCGAGACATCATGTCTTGCGTAATAATCAACTTGACAATCACATCAAGTTGTTTGCTTCAAACTTGCAGTGAAACTTCCTCCTGGAAAATTTTTTGGCCGTCACTTTTTCCTCGAAATTAACAAGCGTGGACCTGTTCATCTCTTCTTTATATTCATTCATACAATCTTCTGTTGAAACTATGTAGAGGGAAGTATAAAAATATCTCTAAAGTCTAAGCCACCCAAATTTTCTAGAGATCTCACCAAAAATCTCGCTAGCAGGTTCTTCTAGCCCATAGCATGTCAAACAGATTCCACCTCCCCAGTTGCTGTCGTCATGATTATTTATATATCACTCGTGGATGGTATTCCCACCATTGATCGCAGTTCAAATAAAAGCCAAGATGAGTCAAACATTGCCTTACAACCGTGCAGGCTCTTTTCAACCCCAATCGCTATTTAATGTCATATGTTGCTTGAATAAGTCATTTTGCATTGGTCGTTGTCATCAATAGCAAATTATACTGAAAATCCTCCTAGATGACGCATGTCATTTTGTCACCATACGGAATATGAACATGAGCTCTTACCCTGATGTCATAAAAAAGCCGAATTGAGATGGTTAGTAACCACTCCAATGCTTGTAATTTATGTTTCTTCTCGAAACAGGCGCAACACTGCCTAAGTATGCTTAGAACCCATTACTTCTCATTTCCAAGAGAAAAGGTATCACAAAATCTGCGCTCTAAAATCTTGTTATTACTAGGAACTGTGTGACTGCAACACTCCCATAAGCAACATGCTGTCAAAGACTGTCGTTTGACCAGAAATAAAATCTCATGTCGCTCTTAGGATTCCAAAAAGATGTATAGATTAGGGCTTCACCAATTAATCACCACAGAATACTGTTGGTGTATAAGCCCAACAACAACCATTTGGTAGATTTCACTCACTTCCCTATTTTTAAGTTAACTTTTACTGGCAAGAAAATGGGTAATTTTCTTGTGCAAATCAGGCTGTAATGTCGAGTATTTCATCGAATTGTGGGGGCATTACTTGTGCAGGTGAAGAGGATAAAAATGTAGAGATAAAGTTGAGAACGTTTGGGCCAGAACACCACAAGAAGGCTATTTTTGTAGTGGTTAATGGTTGCACTAGCAAGGATTATATGAACAATATAGTTGGAGTTTGCTTTGTTGGTCAAGATATTACTGGTCAGAAAATAGTGATGGACAAATTTATACACATACAAGGTGATTACAAGGCTATTGTTCATAGTCCCAATCCTTTGATCCCTCCAATATTTGCTTGCGATGATAATACTTGCTGCTATGAATGGAACACTGCCATGGAAAATCTCACTGGTTGGACACGAGGTGAGATTATGGGAAAGATGCTTGTTGGGGAGGTCTTTGGCAGTTGCTGTCGGCTCAAAGGTCCAGATGCATTGACGAAATTCATGATCGTTTTGCATAATGCAGTTGGAGGTCAGGATGCAGACAAGTTTCCTTTCACTTTCTTTGACCGACATGGTAAATTTGTGCAAGCACTCTTGACTGCTAGTAAGAGGGTCAGCATGGATGGGAAGATTATTGGAGCCTTCTGCTTTTTGCAAATTGCAAGTCCTGAGTTGCAGCAAGCTCTGCAAGTTCAGAGGCAGCAGGACAAGAAATGTTTTTCAAGAATGAAAGAGTTGTCTTACATGTGTCAAGAAATAAGAAATTCTTTAAGTGGAATACGTTTCACTCACTCACTCTTGGAGGCCACGGGGTTGACTGAGGATCAAAAGCAGTTTCTTGAGACTAGTGCTGCTTGTGAGAAGCAGATGATGAAGATAGTAGATGATGCTGATTTGCGAAGCATTGAAGATGGGTGAGTTTGTTTGATCATTTTAAATATATCACTGAGGTTTTGGTCTTTCCTAGAAAAAGCTAATGCATGAAGCTATTTGCTTTGAATTGCTGCTACTTTTTTTCTGTGGACATGTACCTTTCGTCTTATACTTGGAAAGTTCGGAATGTAAGTTTTGTTTTTGAATATTGTTTGAACAGGACTGATTTTGGACTCCAAAATGGAAATAGTTGCTGAGGTTATGTAAAATATCAAAGCTTTATTGATGGTGATGAAATTTGGCCAAGTGCTGCTATTCTTCTCCATAACATTTTGAATACGATGAAAAAAGTAATGTCTTTGAAAAATCTTGACTGCTTTCTTCTTCCTTTTTTTACCTAACTCTAGGCTAAGCCTCATGCTACTGCCTCAAGTATGCGCGGCTGACCTATTTAAGAGCACCTATTCACTTAACTCTCAATTCCCAATACTCTACTGTGACTTGGAGTACAAACCATGTACAATGAATCTTTACACTCCCTCTTATTGTTATTTAGCCAGTTACATGTCTCGATAGATGTGTTCTAAAAATATTTTGGTCTCATTAGTTTGGCTGCTTTGAAGCATTCTGAACAAATAGTTGTCTAACAATCTTATCTTTCTTTGTTGACATGAAGAAAATTAACTTAAGAGTATCATTGTTTGCTGCATCTAACTGCTGTGGCAAGGGAATTTGAGTTTCTCATTTATTTGCTTAGCACAATTATGCTATTGGTGAAAACATGGTCTAATTGATTTTTTTTTTCTTCTAATTAGTTCATTGGAGCTTGAGAAGGCCGAATTCTTTCTTGGAAGTGTTATGAATGCTGTTGTTAGCCAAGTAATGATATTGCTTAGAGAGCGAGGTTTGCAATTGATTCGTGATATTCCAGATGAAATCAAAACTCTGGCCGTCTGCGGTGATCAGCTGAGAATTCAACAAGTATTGGCTGATTTCTTGTTAAATATGGTGAGACATGCTCCATCTCCAGAGGGTTGGGTGGAGATTCACGTTCATCCAAGTCTGAAGCCAACTGCTGGAGGACTAACTCTTGTGCACAGCGAATTTAGGTATTCTTTTCATAGGTTTCCATCTGTTTTGAGTTTGTCCTGTGGATAATGCATTGTCCTATTCTGAGATGGTTTCCTGATACTGCTTTCTTTCCAAAATTTCGTCCCTGTTAGCTCTTCAGTGCTCATTAGGGTTAATTTGCTCCAGAAACTTAATGGTCATCACATTTGATGCATGAATTAACTACTAGAATGATGGATTGTTGTTATCAAGGGTTGTCAGTGTGGGATACTGATAAATTTTAAGGTTCTATTTCTCTCAATCAATATGTGTGTACATCGAATGACTATCCAATGTCTTTGGAGAATCATCAACGGATGTGGATATTGAAACTGCGTCATGTTTCAAGCAAGTTTGTTTTGACCAGTACGAGCTTTCTTGAGGCTATTTGTGACATTTTTGGTTTTGAAAACTATTGTATTATGCTGTGTATTCTATTTTTTAGACTTCTACAGACTTCTGTTGAACAAAGAGGCAAGCTAGGCAGTGAAGTCATGGGAAATGAATTTGCAAATTTTTTATTTACTTGATAGATAACTAAATGTGCTGCTCATATATCTTCTTTTGCTCAGTTATATTATGGCATAGTCAAAATCAAGGGAAAAAATATTCTTTGATATACATGCTCCATTGGATAGCTTTACACTTCTCTACCAGGTATTAAATTTCCTCGGCATGCACCAGATATTAAAGAACTCTTGTCTAAGTTCTGTCTTGGATATAATCTAGGGAAATGATGACCTATTTTGTTATAGGGGCACTTATAGAATCTTCTCAAGCTCTTCAAACCTTTCGGTGTAATTGCCCTATAATGATAGTGAATGAAGATTTTCTTGATAGTTTTCTCAATAGGGGTAATTATGGGAATCCTGCAAAATCGCTATGCATGCCTCTTTGGCTGCTTTGAGAATGCATTGATCGGTCCCTATACTCATAGACCTCACGAGCAAATTAGCCTCGGTAAACAAATAGCTGCATATATCTATTTGAAAATTAGGAGCATACGATAGTGCATGCAGACAAAAGCTGTGTGGACTTCTTGCACCTTAACCTAGTGATTGGATCTTGTGGCATATATGATCAAATCTAATTATCTGGTTTTTTTTTCCCTTTATGAAGGATTGCGTGTCCTGGTGAAGGTCTACCTCCTGAGCTGGTTCAAGACATGTTCCATAGCAGTCAGTGGATGACTGAGGAAGGTTTGGGGCTGAGCATGTGCAGGAAGATTTTAAAGCTCATGAATGGTGAAGTGCAATATATTAGAGAGTCGGAAAGATGTTATTTCATCATTACTCTTGAACTCCCCATGCCTCAGAGATCAAAGGATATTGACTAGCTTTCTGGACCTCAAAATCACAGTTCAAATGTTTCTCAACTTCAACCAGTCCTCCACCCTCCGTCTCTCTGAGGGCTAAGTATAAGTTCCTGACTAGCACTTGGATGGACCAAACATGTCATTGAATTCTGCAAATGGGTACTCGATCAATCGACTTCCATAACTGATTTTGGGAGATATTACATCTTAAAGTCCCCAACTTTAATCTCGACTTCTCAAGAGTTGGAAGATGATCGTTTTGCCAGAGATGTAACCTCAGATCTCTTTAGACCTCCTGCCCTAATGCGACAGTATGCTGCGCCTATGAGACCAAGAAGTGCTACCTGAGTGCTATGTAATCAAGGCTGCCATTAGGAAAAGCTGTCTCCCACGGAGTTTCGTGATTGAAGTGCGTCACATGGACAGTTGAGTTGCAACGTGCTCCCACTGTAAGCGTGTCATAGATACATATGGTCCATACGGTGTTACAGAGTCAACAATGATTGTAACAGTATCTACTTCTCAGGGCTACCCTCTAAGTTTTAGCTCGTAATGTACCATGTAATAAAGCCAACAGCCTGGCTTTTAGGAAAGAGGAGGTCTCGGGCGATACAATCTGATCCATAGATGGTTCCTCTTGGATTGGTGAGGAATTAATACGAAGGCCACGTTTGTGAAGTTAACTAGTCGTCGTCGTGCCTACTGTTTGAAATTTTTTTGTTACCTTGTACAAAGATGATGCATGTGAAGGGGCTTGCACAGGTAGTGATGAAATTCGTGAAGTGGCTACTGACTCATTATACCATTGAGGCTTCAGGCAGTTGGCTGGGTATCAGTTCAGTCCAAGCTTTGAGGGTTTGCTCGGCTTCGTTCATGATGGGACTGGCTGAACATTATCAAGGTGTGAACTTGCTCGGCTTCTTTCTCTGGTTCACTTGCTGTTAGGCTGGCCATTCCATTTGTTTATGTTTCAGGTGGAAAGTTTAGTATGAGATTCTCCATTTGCGTGAGGAAAAGGTAAACACCATATCTTCTTTACTTTCCAGTACCTTCTAGATTTTTATCCTGGAAGGTGTTGCAGACTTGTTCTCCAATCTGTGCCCCCGAACCGACCCACTCGGTGGCTTGTTTACGATGAACTGGGTTGGCATTAATTGGTAATTTTGAAAAAAAAACCCTGTCATCTTGAGTTCAATTGCATCCAACAATTTGATGGTCTATAATTAGGAAAGTCGCAATGAGGCCTTAACGCACGCATTCGTGGAGAAGGGGAAGCATCTCAATGGACACTACCCACTAGCTAATTTGCATCGCATGAGTAGTTTGAGGAGCAGGGGACACTGCTATAATAACATTCAGCTCCTAAGGAAGTTTTAACTTTGTGCATCTTGCGTTTTAATTTTAATTTTTTATAAAGTTCAATGTATATGTGCACGCAATCCCTTCTTCTTTTGTTTGCGATATGCCCCCGGGACGGGGGACAATGATCGTAAGACTCTGGTGTACCGGGACGGGGACAATGATCGTAAGACTCTGGTGTACTAAACTCTGTCGCGAAATACAATTAATGGCGTGAATTCTCGTGGTTGGTATGTTGAACGAGTGGTCATAAAACAAACCCTAACATGCTCAATACATGTATCCGACGGTACGCCCGTCAATTAAGTCGTTCTCTAATCTTGTGACGAGAATAAAGTCCTTCTCAGTCGATGACGGGACCTACTGTATGCACCCTTTAGTTTACCTCTATATGCTTTCTTTTCCTAAAAATAGTTACCCCGAAACACTTGTTGAGCGACCAAATATGGATATATTGTAAAGCCCGACACGGTCACCGTCCTCGTGATATACATAATCAATCCTATGTCCTGGACTGTATATGTCCTTTTCATTTCGTCGAAAATCGATTTTACGGTATATACTTTTCTTTGACGCAACAAATGAATTTTCCGAAACATAGAATAATTCAGAGTCACGGTTTCACATTTCTTGAAAATTTCAAGGTGGGAACAAAAACGTGCTACCCCTTGCACGCAGTAGCTCTCAAAACCAACCAGCCCACCTAGTGATGCCCAATGAATTATGAATTATACAGACCCGGTCAATCCATTCAATGTTGCTGCTCAAGTCAAGCTTCTTCTGTAGGACGAAGAACAGCAGGCATATTTAACTATGAAGCTGTCTCATTCCTCTTATCCTTTTGCTTTCTTCTGTGTTTCCGGATCAGGATTTACTATTTTAAGCTCAACTGCATGAATGCATTAATGGGCGGGACTTTCTATTTTAAGCGACTGGCTTTAACTTCCAAGATCGGTTCCGGGCAAGTGGAAGGCGGGTTAGGTTCGTTAGCAGTTGAGTGAAGTAAAGCGTCTCTCAGATTCGTGAAGGAACCCGGACTCGACAGTCTTGCCTCCTCATATTCGTTTATTAATGCAAACGCCGGGTCATCCGGAACTCCCTCGACCGGCCGGTCCCTTCTCATGCCGGGTGGTCGATCGAGCACAGTCTCTAAGCCATAACCAAGAGGTTAAAAGAATACTGTAGAGCACTGGAAGTCTAATGTGAGTTTTTTAATCACGGGTTGGTGCCGATTTCGCGGTGACATTCAATGTTGCCCGACCTTGGTTCAACGGGCTCAGAGGCAGAGCCCCAGAGAACAGGGTTATTTATGTTTCCACATGGCCTACGCTAGATAGAATACAGATAACTCAATCGTTCATCCATATGCTAATCATTGACCTTTCATTTGTCTCATGCTAAATCACAGTCTTGATTCAGATTCACTGCAATTACAGACCCTTCTTTTCCTCAGGCCTTTACAGATACAGCGAGTTTTTTTTAGCATCAGTAACTTGTCAAATCAAAGATCGTTGTTGTTCTTTTCCTGCTTCCAATCCGGGTTGATTGTTCTCATCTTCGGTCGCGAAGCGTCGTAGCTGCGTCTAGGAGCGATGATTGTTCCTTTGCCGAATTCATCGGCATTCCCATGGAGAAATGAATGGCCATTTTCTCCGCCAAATTCTCTGGTTTCGAATTCACTGGGAGAACCGAGAGCATAGAAACTTACCAGTTCACAGTGATATGTAGTGATGTGTACTCTGCATTTATACTTCCCTTTGTCACAATGAGGAGATTCTCTGCAAGACAGCCATTCCTCGGGTTAACTTTTAGAACTTTGATTCTCTTGGTTCTGCCCCGAAGTTGCTTCGCCAAGAACGTTCCTGCGAATTTCATCTTCGGAGATTCCTTGGTTGAACCGGGAAACAACAACTACATCTCATCGCTTTCGAAGGCCAACTGCATCCCCAGTGGGATCGACTTCGGCGGCCCGACAGGGCGGTTCACAAATGGAAGAACCATTGTTGATATCATAGGCAAGTTTTCTCTTGCCAAACTGTAAAAGCAACGCCGGATTCTTCGATGATCTTTATTCTGAACTACTCATTGTTTTCCTCTTGCAGGCGAAGAGTTGGGTGCGTACTTGGCTCCGGCAACACTTTGGCCTGTCATTCTGGAGGGGGTCAACTATGCTTCCGGTGGAGGCGGAATCCTTAACCACACCGGATATGTTTTCGTAAGCATTGTTTACTTCTCGAATCATGATTGTAGCTATCAAACCCGCGACCCAATTATGAATAATCTTTGCTCTGCAGCAGAGCAACAATACAAAAAAAAGAAGAAGCAAAGATCAATTTCCAGTTGATTAGGTAAAGTAATACGATCTTTAACTGGGCGACAGGGCGGTCGAATAAACTTGGATGCGCAGTTAGATAATTTCGAGAATACGAGGCAAGACATAATCTCGGGCATCGGCATTTCTGCAGCCATGGAGCTGCTCAAGACAGCCCTCTTCTCGATCACCATCGGATCGAATGATTTCATCAATAACTACTTGACGCCGGCGATCTCCGCGACAGTTATTCATTTTACATTATACGTGTTACTCATTGCTTGGGGAGAAAGATGTTCTTCATGGAAATTCAAAAACGGTGTGTGTTTCATCCAGATGTGTTTCATTGCCGTCATAAAGTG
>JANUWG010000693.1:0-10765 GCA_025175695.1 Eugenia klotzschiana
CTGTCTGCATTTATGTTTAATTAGGTCTCCGAGGTGCCATGGCTTTTGCTCTTGCTCTACAATCAGTTCATGATCTCCCAGAAGGACACGGACAGACTATATTCACTGCGACCACTGCGATTGTTGTCCTAACAGTAAGCTAAATAATCATTAAAATAAAAAATCAGAGTCAAACCAAATCTTTCTTCATTTCTTTGTTAAAAAAGCAGTAAATCGTATCAGCTAGTGTATTATGTTGACGACTTAAAGTATTTGAAAATTGAAATTGGGCTCTGAAAATGTTTTTTCTTCTGTTGATTGTCACTGGATCACGTCCCCTTTTTAGGAAGAGCTTTAGCATTTATTAACATGATCACAAGTATATTCTGTGGAACTTCATTGCTCAAAATTTCTGTAGGAAAAATAAACCATATATAAGCTTCGAGTGTTCTTTCTATCTAACATGATTTTATTGATCGCGCAGATTTGATATGTCTCCATATTTCTTATATAACTGTAGCTTTTTAAGAGTGCCAATTAATCTAGGTCTTAAGGCAATTTCCCAAGGAAGTCTCTTTTCACTGATTGCCTTAAAATGGAAATGTTGCAAGAGACTAGCAGGTCTATTGTTTTTTATTGGACCTTAGAGAAATGATTGGTTGGTCCGCACTTTGGAATATTAATCTTAAACATATAGTGGTTGGTTAAAAAACCCTTTGATGACTTCTTTTCCCTGGAAACAAACTTCTTTCCCCTGGAAATAGTTGTAATCTTCTGGCTTAGCTGTTAACATTTTCTGCATTTTCTGTGATTGAGACAAACGACATTCAGAGTTATGTGAAAAGGAACATGTATACTGAGCTTTGAAATTCTTGTGCTAGTGAGTTTGTTTCTTGTTTTATCGTGCTAATTGTGGATTGATTGTAGTAGAAAAAAAAATTAAAATTGGCACTCTTTATTTTAGATTGTAACAATCGAGTCTTAGTATGATTTTCCCCAACATTTGGCAAGCATCTTTTGCTTGTTGTTTTCTACTTAGTACTTGACATTGTAATCAAGTTGGCATTGTTGAAATTTAGAAAAGTTGAAATTAGAATTAAGCTTGAGACATCATGTGGAGTTTTTCTAGCCATTTATGTGGGGGAATTAGGTCTATACACATCCCACAGAAGATATGCTGCTTCCGATTCTGGTTTGCATGTTTCTGCCATTTATTTCTCAGTATCTGAGATGCCACACAGGTCTTACTAATTGGAGGTTCAACTGGTACAATGCTGGAAGCCCTACAAGTTGTTGGTGATGCCCATGAAGTCTCTTTGGTTGAAGTAAGTTCTGCAAAAGTGAATGATTCCTGCCAAGTAACACCAATTTGGTTGAAAGTCTCTTTGAGGATTTCTTTGGATGGGTTTCAATGCAATACTTTTGGATTCCCTTTGATGCTTATTATCATAGCACAGTGAGCCTGCAGCTAATTCTGATTTTATTCCAGCATAATTTCCAGAACTCAGAAGGCAACCATGGCTATGTTGCGCCTAGTTATGATGAGGATTCATCATCTGGTAACAAATTCAGAATGAAGCTTAAAGAGTTTCACAAGAGGTAATAATATTGAGAGACATGTCTTCGATCATTTTGTCATTGGTTTTGTTTGCTAGTTGGGCTTATCATGGGTTCACTTTTTTCTTTGCAGCGCTGCATCATTTACAGCACTGGACAGAAATTATCTCACTCCATTCTTCACAAGTCAAAATGGGGATGAAGACGACGATTTTGGTTAGTTAGCTTGGCAAATTCCTCTTTGATAATTATTCTTGCTTTCTGTTGTCTTGAGCAGGTGCATTTAGAATTTAGTGGCATGAGAAGTCTCAAATAGATTTAGACCTCATTGCATATTTTAAATGACAG
Source organism: Eugenia klotzschiana (assembly GCA_025175695.1). Lineage (NCBI taxonomy): Eukaryota > Viridiplantae > Streptophyta > Magnoliopsida > Myrtales > Myrtaceae > Eugenia > Eugenia klotzschiana. Next base: position 1,885 of record JANUWG010000693.1, read on the forward strand.
GACTATTATTGTTGGATAAAGTAAAAGAGCTAATAAGAGCTGCCTAGGTATATGCGAATATGTTACCTCTGCCTGGACTGGTTCTCCAACTGTTTGAGTCTCCCATTTCATACTGACATACAGCTTTGCTCTATTGGAGTATGTACATGTCAGTCGCTTGTCTTACACATATGGTCCAGTAAATCAAAAGATATGAAGCTTGAATTGATGAATGAATGCTGCCATGGTCCTGATATATAGGTTTGGTTTAAGCTGGGTGCCATTTACACTCACACGCTGAACTGACTTGTAGTTTAGCTTTGATGATATACATAAACAAATGTGCATGTACCAGTGTGTGGTCCAGGACAGTGGATCTTTCCTGGGAATGTTTCTTCTAAGTTCTGATATACTTGCAGTCCTTGGTGGTCTATGATATTTACGTGTGAAGATCAGGATAGGTGCAAATCACCAGGTTTACTTATTCCTATTTTTTTGGGATCCTGGTGCAGATGAACCCATGCCCAGTTCCCAGAGAGGGGGTTTCTGACCTTGATATAAGTTGGCCAAAGCTTGTATATACTTAGATTTGCCGTACCACTCACCCTAATAGTGGCCGGAAGGATGAACGGCAGCTACACGGACTTTTACTGTTACCTCCGCGACTTCCTCAGATCCAGCACATGCCATTTACACAATTGCGGACGTCTAAGACAAAGAAAGCATCTAATGTTTTGTGGAGCTTCTTATATAGCTGATGAAGAAACCTCTTATACGTTCGCACCAAAATTCATTGCTATTCATTTAGTCTATCGTAGATAGGATCGGATTCATGTGTGGTGTCGCGAACTTCCTTGATCTCAACCAAAATTCTAAATCTGTTCAGATGGCAGGCTTTGTTCTCTACTCCCATTCTTGATCATTGTTGTCTCCATCTGAATCAAGTTGTGAAGCTTACTGCTGGTATATGGAAATGGTTCTGAGATGTCTTGAGTAGCTATGCCCTGCCCCCAGGTTGAGGAAATGTATACACCTCAATGTAATCCCTCGCAATCAAACGTATGAACTAATACTTAAAAACGAATTTTTTTTTAAAACTTTTCTAAGAAATTTCAAATCGAATACCAATTCGGATGTCAAATGCTCTTTTTCCCCCATGAAAAAGAAAGTTCACGGATTAATTCCGTTAGAACTTTCAAATATGAAACCTTGATCCAAACTCGAGTTTCGTTTCACATAAAATCTCAAACTATTATTACAGTACTTATGTGTGAAAATTAATTTTCGTCTCACAAAAACTCTCGAATTGGTACCCTCGAATCAAATTGATCCTCTGGTAACATTCATGAGTGTCGACACATGAGAGTTTTTTTTATGTCAGATTTATCACTCTCCACGTTGTATCGTATTGCAACCGTCCGTGCCGTTCATTGACATACATATGTGGTTAGTTTAACGTGTACTGGATAAACTGTCGAAAGATGGGGGGGTCCGGGTGGTGTGCAATGAATATTGGCTTCGCTTAAATGTTTCGTGAGGGTAACAGTTTGAGATTTTCGGTGAAACGAAAATTAATTTTGGGAGAATATATGATGGTTATTGGTGAGATTTTTAATGGTACTAACCAAATTAACTAGCGGGTCTAGCTTCTCGATACAATGTGCATAGAACATGCTTGTCGAATAATATTAGGGACAATGACATGAATAGTTCTTATATTTTTATCCGATATGCAATGTAGTTCATGAACTTTTAATTTGATCAATATGATCTTTGACCTTTAACCCAATTTATAATGTAGCCCGTAAAATTTTAATTTGATCAATACGATCTTTGAAATTTTGGAACATGCTCAACTTAGTCCTTGAATTTAAATCAATAGAGGGGTTATTGATTTAAGTTCAGGGACAAAATTGATCATGTTCCAAAATTTCAAGGATTATATTAGTCAAATTAAAAATTCAGGGACCACATTACACATTGGATTAAAGTTCAGAGATTATATTGAATAAATTAAAAGTTTAAGTATTATATTGGATATTGAGCCAAAGTTCAGGGCACGTTCGTGTTATTTAATGTTTGGACCAGAAAAAAAAATTAGCAAGATCAAAGCTATATAAAGTAAATAACAAATTATTACAAGTTGAAAACCAAAAAATTAATAATATTATTATGCAGAAGGCTAACGATAGGAGTTGAAAAGCAGACCCGCCTTCGGCTCTAATAGCAGCAGTCTCTGTTCTCGCTCTGCTTCTTCGAGGGTCGGAGAAGAAGCATCTTCATCTTCATCTTCCTGCTTCAGATTCCAATCGAGCCGCAGAGAGAGAGAGAGAGAGAGAGAGAGGGAGCAGCGATGGCGCTCAAGTTCTTGAACAAGAAGGGATGGCACACGGGGAGCTTGAGGAACATCGAGAACGTGTGGAAGGCCGAGCAGAAGCACGACGCCGAGCAGAAGAAGTTGGAGGAGCTCCGCAAGCAAATCCGGGAGGAGCGGGAGCGCGACGAGTTTCGCCTCCTCCAGGAGCGGGCCGGAATCCTCCCGTACGCTCTCTTTTCTTGCCCTGGTCGTCATCGTGATTGCCGTCGTCCTGTTTTTGAATCGAATCGAATTGATTTTGGTACCTAGCTTTCGTGGTTTCCATCCATCAATGAAAGGGTCGAAATTCCCGAATTTGGCTTGTGCATTTGCCCTAATTTTACATCTTTAGTGGATTCCGTTTGCACGTACTTAGGGTTTCAATCAGTCAATCAATGTTTATTTGTTTGTTAGGAAGTGAGAAAGTCTAGAGTCAGGTTGTCCATCCATAGATTGAGATTTATGAGCATATTTTGTCTGATGCGGGATTGGATAAAGTCGCGGATTCAATGAATTGACTTAGTTTTTGAAAAAATTTCCACGGTTATTTTGTGTGTAGGAGGCAAGAGAGATTGGAGTTTCTGTACGATTCAGGGTTGGCCGTTGGGAAGGGAAGTTCTGAAGGAGTTGCATTTAAAGCACTTGATAAGCCTAATGAAGCAGCATCATCTTCGGCTGCGTCAGCTTCTGGATCGGCGTCGGGATCAGCATCAGCTACACCAGGGGCTCTTTTTGAGGACAAGCCATACTCGGCGAATGATGCATGGAGGAAGTTGCATTCGGATCCTCTGCTTTTGATTCGGCAGCGAGAGCAGGAAGCACTCACTCGAATCAAGAATAACCCCGTGCAAATGGCCATGATTCGCAAATCGGTGAGTCCCACTCTTTGCTTCTTTGTTTCTTAATTGTTAGTTTTATTTTGATGCCGTCAGTGTTTTCATTAAGTAGAATGTATTTAAACACTAGAAATGTTTTTATTCTCCCAAGTGTGTAGACAATTCATGAAACACAGATAGTTGTACTATGGTGTGCGGAAGAAAGTGCTTGTGCCTGGGATCTGGTTTTTGATGGATGAGGAAAGTTTTCCACTTGAGGGACAGTGGGCTACTGTTGCTTGAATGCTTGAGCTAATATTTTATAAAATGACAGGAATCAGAGCATTGCATGACATATGGTGGTTGAGAGGCAATTGTGTGGGATGGAAGATGTTGGAAGAGTAACGTTACAATTCTCATTGTTGTGTGGTAAAGGGTTAGTCATTCTTGGTTAGGGTGCTAGTCATTTGAGTTATTTTTTCACGCATGCTTGCTCAAGTGGGTTTCTGAAGATAGTGCTGATGTGGGCACAGTTATGGTATTGGAAGACGAAATTACTGGATTAGAGAGAGTTTGATATCTTGATTGCATTCTAAGGGTGTTTTTGTGGAAGAAAACATCTGGGAGTTTTCTTTTTAGTCGGAGCAAAATCTGAGAGAGTTTTGAAATTTCAGATGTATCTGGGCTATTTTACTTGAACGAGATTTGATTTAATATTCTGCAGTTTCGTATTTAAAATGTTAAAAAAGCTTGCTTTCTATTGAAATGAGATTGATATGATGTGCATTAGGGTGTTGTAATCTTTGACTGTTCTGCTAAATTCAGTGCTTGGCAATGTTCAACTGTATTATGACAATTCCATCTGAGTGGTCTCTTAATTCCAAGAAAAAAAATATTATATCTAAGTCGAATCACTTGGATCAAATGATTAGCTGTTATATGATTGCATTCTTTGGAAGATCTCTTTGGCCATGATGTGGACAAGCAAAAGTCTTTTATTGGCTATTACAGCTATGTCTCTACGTTAGACATCCCCATGTTGTATAAATAATTGGAATATAAGAATGGACCCTTGTTGGGAATCTTGGCTTGGGTACTCTTGACAGTTATTGCATACAGTTAGTCTTGGAAATGCAGAAAGGCCCAGATTGGCTTTTCTCTAATTTGGTTGCAGTGATAGGATGGGTTAAAAGGTTGTTTTTGTAAGATCCCAACAGCTTCCTGTGTGTGTGATAGCCTGGGGCTCTGGCGTCGTAGTGAGAGTCAAGAACCTATTTTTGAGAGAGTTGTCTTTTGTTGATTGCACAGGTGTTGACTCTGGATTAGTGCAGGATGTCCTTTTATAGTAAACATTTTAGTGTCCGGAGGACGGTATCTCAATGTTGGCCTTCAGAGGAAGAGTTATACGTTTTGAAGCAGTGCCTCATGTTTGCATTCATTTCTACATACAATTATCTATCAGAGATGAGTGTGAGCACAAGAGATTCTACTTGTTGTTTACTCATCTTTAGGTGCTTTTGACTTCCTCTGGAAAATTATTTACACAAGTCTGAGATTGATATTTTCTTCAAACCATACTTTTCTGTACAAATTTTCTTTTCATGCTCCTTAGCCTCACCATCTCTTTGAAAGAAGTTTATCGTCATTAATTAGAACACTGTGAATAAGAGTGATCTATTTAGGCGACCACAGAGTCTCTGTTTATGTTGCTGGTTCTCATCCTTTCGTATTCACCTTCCTTTGTAGGTTGTGGAGAAGAATCCCGATAAAGATCATGACAAGAAGGTGTCCCGGAAGAAACATCGGCACCGTAGTTCAAAACGTGAGAAACGTTCATCGTCATCTGAGCCAGTGGATTCTGATGATGCTTCACGTGAAGACAGAAAGGCAAAGAGAAAGAGTACTAACCAAAGCTCAGATCGTGATGGGCTCCACAAAAAAGCACAATCAGATTCAGAAGATGATTTACGTGGGAGAGAATCTTGGAAGAAGCGTCGACTTGAGGACTCTAAACATGAGCGGTCATCTGATGGCTCCAGAGGTGTAAAACATGGGAAGGATGATATTCGCGATCCCAACAAGAACTCACGCCATGAAAATAATGATCTTCAAAGCCGCGATTCTTCTAGGAGGGAAAGTAGAAGCTCCGTTGATGCAAGCCAACACCGTGGGGATACTTTCCAAGGAGAAGGTAGGAATGAATCGCAATATAAACGGCGGAATGCTGCTCCTAAACTTTCAGAAGAAGAGAGACTTGCTAGGCTGCGAGAGATGCAAATGGATGCTGAGCTGCATGAAGAGCAGAGGTGGAAGCGTTTGAAGAGAGCTGATGCGGACGATGCACGGGAGTTGAAGCGCGATGCGCCTTCTCGTGGCAGGAACTTCTTGGATGCTGTTCAGAAAACCGTGTACGGTGCCGAAAAGGGCGGCAACTTGACCATTGAGGAAAGCGTGCGTCGCAGGACATATTACTCACAGGGAAGGTCCGAAACGGGTGAAGGAAATGCTTTCCGACGGTGAATTGAGGGTCATATTTCCTATTTCTTGCGTTCTAGTATCAACATATGGGTTTAGTGACTCCCCTGTGCCGATTTAACTTGCCATGTAGCTTTATTTGGCTCATTCGATCGGCAGAGAACTGGATCATCATTATCCGGTCTGTGGTATTTGTTATTGTATCATGGATGTTTCTTGAATTGCAATGTTTGTTCTCTGAGCCACTTAATTTGATGCACCATATATACCTTATCAACCCTTGTCCGGTAAGTTCAACGGCTCACTCGGGCAGGAGCCAGGAACCGAAGACCGTGAACTGGGCGTTTCATTCTCCATCGAACAAGTTTGCGCACCCCGGCTTCTTTGCATAATTGGTGTAAAGGATTCAAATCAAGACATTGTATGGGCATCGGCTCGATCTCGAGTTTGGATGGTCCCCTTTGTGCTGCCATCCAGAATTCAGTGGCAGATTAACGAAATGTATCTTTCCTGCAACTTATATGTGTTTGGGGGTCACCACACGAAGCTGACAAGGTAACGAAGCGATGCAGGAGATGGTACAGCCCGAATGAGCGCTTGGGACGCCTTGCATCCTTTCCTTTTTTTCCATGCAATCCCGATGGAATCGGATGACCGCGATGGTGTCCTCAAAGCGGAAACATGATTGGCCCAAGCTGGGGGTCACCTCTTGAATTGATGCTTGAACACAGACGGAGGCGATAAAGGCAAATTAGTTAAAGCAGAGTCTCTGCCGACAATAAGCAGCACCCCCTTTTAACTTCTCAGTAACGTTTGCAGAAGTTTTCGTGAAAATGATCAAAAACAGTCCTAAACCTAATGCAATTGTGTCAATTTAATTCCAAATGTTTTTTTTTTGGGCCAATTGAGTCCTAAACATTTTGTATTTGTGCTAATTTTTAATGATATTTTATTTTTAAATATTTTATTTTGGGTTTTTTAATTAATTGTTTATTTTTCTTTTCTTTTTTTGTTCTTCCTTCTTTGCTTCTGTTTGTGGCCGGCGATGGTTGTCGGAGCTTGTTGGCCACTAGACAAGGGCCGTGAAGTGCACCGGCGAGGCCACCAAGACTGTGGCCGGCAACAGCTTTGCAGTCCTAGTTGGCCACAAACAGAAGCAAAGAAAGAAGAACAAAAAAAATTAATTAATTCAAAAATTCAAAAAGAATATTAAAAAAATTAAAATTCGATTAAAATATTCTTAAAAATCGGCCACATTATTTTGACCGGCCAAATGGACTGAATTGATAAAAATGTAAAAGGTTTAGGACTCAATTGGCCTAAAAAAATTATGTTAGCATTGAATTAGCATAATTGCAATAGGCTTATGATTGTTTTGGTAAATTTTTCACTTTTTCACTTATTTAAAGGAGAATTCTCTATGACAATAACCTATTGACCTTCTCCCAATTCACATAATTTTTCAAGTCGAACTCATGATCTTAATCTCTTCATATCTTCTTTTGTTTTTGTTTTTTTGGTCGAAAAAACCCTTCATATGTTAATGTGTGAAGTTTTGGAGAAACGAATGTTCTAATCAACGTCTAATCTAACTTTCTAATTATTCTTAGAAAAGCAAGAATAGTAGGCTAGTTACCCTAGATGGATTTTTACCCATATGGAGAGTGGAGAACCACATTTGAGCCAAACAAAAACTTGTCTAAGTTTTATTACCTCAACAATTTTTTTATTGCTGCAAAACCACCTCTACTTAGTTCGAAGCAATGAGTAAGCTTTAAGGAAAAACGACATAAATGATTTATAAATTTTGGCTTAATAAGCAATGTGATCCCTAAACTATTAATTTGCTCATCGCGATCCCTGAACTTTGAATTTGTTCAGTGAAGTTCCCTAAACTTTTTGTACATGATCAATCTAATCCCTGAATTATATGAAAATATTCAAGTTGTCCTTGAACTTGAATTAATTGAATGACAACATTGAGCATTTTGATATAGTCCAGAGGTTGCATTTAACATGTACCAAAGGTTTAGGGATCACATTGAATAAGTTAAAAATTAAGGGGCAACATTGCACACTAGGCTAAAGTTCAAAGAGCAAATTTGACAAATTAAAAGTTTAAGGATCACACTGCAGATTCAACCAAAGTTCATGGACTACTCATGTCATTGTCCGTTAGGTGCACAACTTTCCCTTTTTTTTTTGGCTACACCTAAAAGCTCCTAAACAAAACAAGGCAAAGAGAAATTCTTCTAGAAAAGCTCTTATTGACATACATATAAGTTAAATTTTCAAATAAGAAAGGCTACTTCCTAGTAACAGCTAAACACCAAAAGGATTTGAAATCGAAATGTGCAATTAAAATCTGCAGAAAGGATTGAAATCGGATCCTCTAACGGCATATCTCGGTTGATAAGGGTAAATCAAATATTTATACGTCAATTTGGCTATCTTCTGCTGAGGAAGGTGGTAGAAATTTGTTCAGACAACAACAATTTTTTTCTAAAATAATAAAACTGCCATTTTTTTTTGCGACAAATAGAATGACAAATTGATGCTAGGAAATGGAAAAGAAAAAATATCCTTGTGCATTGTGTCAATTTATTTCATGTTACTATACCAAATCGAAGATTATCTACCTAAATAATCTAACGAAATGATGATCGATCATCAAATTAGTACCGCCTAAATCAACATATGTTCAAATAGAATATCAAGTTCAAATTAGCGGATAGGATAATTAATCGCCATCAACATATGAGATTGAGATTAAACAATATCGAATTCCTAAATTTAGTTTTATTGGCTTGTGCTTTGGTTTTGAGGTGTATTTGCATCACCACAACCGGCACAGTTTTCATGAAATTCTTTTTCTTTCACCAAGGAAAAAGTTATTGACCGATAAATTTTAAAAAGTCTCCAAGACATAAATTATGCATTGATACAATCCGGTTGTTCCGAGAGCTCAACATTTCTTTCCATTTGTCTCTATTTTTCGAATGTAAAATGTCATGCAAATTAAGTTTTACTTATCCCGATAATAACAATAACAATAACAATAACAATAACAATAACAGCTGAAATCTATCTGAAGATTTTGAGAATCAGTATCTATCTGAAGATTTTGAGAATCAGTCATTCGGAAGGAACTGGATAAGGTTTATTTATTTTTAAATGAGAACTAAAATGCTTATAGACGCACGAATCTCTCAACAGAAAACTACACTTTTTTTTTTTTGGTCAAAAATGGCGCCTC
>JANUWG010000694.1:0-10762 GCA_025175695.1 Eugenia klotzschiana
GTGTCGGTTTGTGTCGCGGGGGAATTTAATAGCGGAGAAAAAATGCTTTTGAGGAGTTTTCATGTGTATTGGCATGTGGTCTGGCATTTGCAAGTGTTTTTGTGCTTATAGATATTTCCAAAGTAAAATTGGTTGAAGCAGATTTATCTCCAGTGGATTTAGATGTTATTTTGCTCTAATGAACTTTTTCAACCAAAGTGGCTTAATTTCGAAGTTGCATGCTTTTTTAATTCTATGCATAGGTCACAACCCTGCCCAATGAGTTCCCGGAGGCTCATGCTGCCATAAATCAACTGAGACTTGAATACGTGGTTTCCGTCGAAGGAATCGTGCGGCGTCGGCCAGCTGAGTCAATCAACAAGAAAATAAAAACTGGGATGATAGAGGTACATACGCAACTTTTGTGCACCATACTTGCCCTTTATACCTTTATGGCTCAAAACAAGAAGAATCTCTTCTAAGCATTAGCGGGCATGGTAAATATGCTCCTCCATCTAGCCTTTTGCGCTTAGGGTGGATCATGTTTCTAGCTTCCTATGATTGGCAGTGTCCACAGAGATCAATCTGCCTCTTGCTTTTAGAACTGTCTTAATTCCTTACTGGCATTACCACGTTTTATTCAACCTGGTTCCTGGATTTCAGGTTACTGCTGAGCATGTCCAAATATTGAATGCTGTCAGGTCTAAGTTGCCATTTTTGGTTACCACTGGAGATGACGGAAAAGATGCAGTGAAGGAGGAGATTCGTCTGAGGTATCTGCGATGTGATTGCTAAGTGATCATCTAATACTCTTTTACAATATGTTTTGGTGGTTCTATTTGTAAGGGGTTCTGTTAAATGTCCTCAGATACCGATATCTTGATTTGCGCCGTCAACAAATGAACTCCAATATCACATTGCGACATAGAGTGGTCAAACTCATTCGGCAGTACCTGGAGGATATGCATGGTTTTGTGGAGGTACTGTTTTGTGATGGATGAGCAACTTTGAATATCATATTTTTGTGTTTATTCATCAATTTTTTGTTTGTTTGATCTTGAGTTCTCAACATCCTCATGGATATAAGGTAGATTGAGACTCCAATTCTTTCAAGATCAACCCCGGAAGGTGCTCGAGATTATTTGGTGCCATCAAGAGTTCAGGTAATCCATTTCTTTGCACATTTCGCTTGGCTTATCTATGCTCGTAGCTTTTAGAAGGATGATTTTGGACAAGGTGTTTACCCACAAAAGCAGCCTTGTTGAACAATGAAGCTTTGCAAGAAGTTTGTATTATAACTTAGGGATACTGTGTCTTAAAAAGGATTCTGATCTTGCAAATAAAATGCCATGTGACATGAGGAGTTGTCTGAATTGGAAAATGGACTGGTATAAATGGGGTACTGAATCTAGTGGAATCTAGTGGTTGAGCCCCAGGAAGTCCTTGGTAGACTAGTGAATCTACGAAATGGAGACTGCCTTGAATTGGCTAACCAGGAAGTGCTTAGTTTGCTAGAGTAGATAACTTTCACTGGTTGATTAGTTGTTCAAGCTACTTAGATATTTTGGTAAGATGATTGTGTAGAAACTTGGATATTCTGTTGTACATTAACTAAATGAATTACCTTGATGGGGATTGTAAATCATTCAGTATGGAGTTAGATTAACTCTCAAGCCAGACCAAGCCATGGTGAGAATCGTTTGATTCGCCAGTGAATCATCTCCTTAGATGATTGGCGTGAGCTTGCAGTGTAAATTACAGAAGCCAATCTAGCGTGTTCCTGTAATTTTTGTTGGGAAGGCATGGAGTTCTCTGATACTTTATCCTTCTTTTCTGAGATTCATGCAGCACTGCTCATGTGCTTGCGTACACACACGGTCAATTTGGAGTTCTATATTGTTTCTTATTTATTGTTGGAATCAGACACTTGAAGCCTGAAAGTAACCACTTTTGACGAGCAAATCACATGAGAAGTATACGATTGGGGACCTCTGTTTTGCATATCTTATATTAGAGTGTTATCTTTTATCAAGGAAGGACAGGAGTTTTTGAGTAATTATTTACTAAACATGCCTTATTATTGAGTTGTTAATCTAATTATTTGGTTACTTATTTTGAAGCCAGGAACATTTTATGCTTTGCCCCAGAGTCCACAGCTGTTTAAGCAAATGTTGATGGTCTCTGGTTTTGATAGATATTATCAGATAGCAAGGTAAAGTGGTGTCATTATGTCCTTTTGGTGTCATTGTTGCATACATTCATCTAAATTCTCACCATTAGCCATAACTTGGACATGCATATGACTCAAACCAAGTAATATCAATTTTACCTTGCAGCTCAAAGACAAAACTTTTGGATTCTTTATACTTTAAAGGCAAGACAGCATCTAGATTAATTGTGTTTCTGGCAATTAAGGTTCCTGTTCATGCGAGTTTATGAGCTTTCTCTCGAGGGATGCGTCCTTGGGTTGAACCTGTCCCACCAAAATGAGAAAAATGCAGCTTTAGCTGGCCTAATGCTTGCTCTTATATTTTTGGGTATCATAGTATTTTTGGAGGTATAAGGGGGCCCTTTCCTAGAATGCAGGAGATGAAGTGAATGGGTCAATGACAAAACAAGTGTATGTGGGTCTGGGAGATAGACCAGTGCTTCTTTTTTCAGCTAATTGCTGGGTCCAATGCGAATTTAATTATGATGACTGTACTTTTAACTGAAAAATGTTGATGATGATTTAGCTCTTTTTTGTTGCAGATGTTTCAGAGATGAAGATCTAAGGGCTGATAGACAACCTGAATTTACTCAACTTGATATGGAAATGGCTTTCATGCCTTTGGAAGATGTGCTTAAACTCAATGAGGATTTAATTAGAAAGGTAGATACGTCCCAAAGAGCGGTTAATACAACTTTTTGGTTGGATCAGTCGGTCGGAAAGTATACTTTGCACATGCAATTCATTAGAGTTACTTGGGTTTGCATTAATTGTTGGCATGGTTCCCATAAGGGAAGCGCTTGCGGGGAGCAGGAATGCCAAAGGTGAATGGTGAGCACACGTAGACAAAAAGAAAAAAGGGTGGACTATGAACTTTGGGGTCAAGCACATAGAAACATTCAAATAGACTTAAGAATCTGACTACAGTCCAATGTGGGGTAGTGTAGTGTAGTGCTGCAGTCAATGGACTAATCAAAATGGGTCAGTTCGACTCCTCACCACTACGCTTCCTGCGATCTCACCTGGCATTTGGTAGTGGGTGATTTGCCTTTCTGGGAAATAATCCCAATTGCCAATGAGTTAAGCAGAAAAAGGATGATATCTGTGACATTGTAACAGATACACTTTCTCCTTTGGTTTTGAAATGTTCTTTGTAATAGATACCACATTCTGCTCTTTTGATCCTGTGTATCTGGTAAATCTCTAATTATTTAGAAAGTCTGAGTCCACCTTTATAATAAACCTGTGTTAGGGCCGGCAGCAACTGCGCTCAGTTCCGTGCTTGTAGGTTTACTTTGAATATGTTTAGCTTGGTCAGGATGACAAAGAAAGATATTTCGTCAAACTTTGTTCTCCAAGCATTTTTGGGGATGGATTTGACCTGATATCTGTTGTGTCCTGCTATGTATATTTCTATTCTGCGTATATATGCGCAGTTAAATTCAGCTGTGGTTAAATAGCAATTTGACTAAAATTAACGTCTTTCATCTGCATAAGCCAATACATGCTCATGAGTAATCTGATTTACAGGTATTCCTGGAGATAAAAGGCATTGAGCTACCCGACCCTTTTCCAAGGCTCACTTACGCCGAAGCAATGAGCAGATATGGTTCAGACAGACCAGATACTCGATACGAGCTAGAATTGAAAGATGTAATTCTCGATTTACCTTTTCTTAGAACATTACTGCCAAATTTATACTGCAAAGCATTGTTAAAGAGGATACTCCTACTTCCACTCACATGATGAGACAGTTCCTTTTCTCAAAGATGAAATGATGTTGCAATGTCTGTCTTATTTTTGAGAGTCTATTATGGGACCAGCTTCATGTGAACATTCTCTGTGCCATGGTCCTATTATTACTCCCCTTTTTCTTCTTATTTTAACTCATCTGATGGTATTTTGCTTGATGTTTTCTATGATTTTGTTGTATATGAATGCAATCCTTGTGATAGGAATATAGATAAAATATGGGAATTCAGGTAAGTAAATATGGTGGAAACATTTTTTCTTATCTTCCTCTGATGTGTTTGAGGAACAAATCATTGTTTGCTCTTCACATCCGCTTAAATTGTGAATATATATGAATGAAAACATTTTGATGGTGGATGGCCTTCTTTTAATTTTTCTGAACGCATGTGCATGCAGAACAAAGCCACATTTCATGCCATTTTTATGAGATTTTTTGCCTAAATAAGACATTGAACAGATACTAAATGAACCGCACATGGATCTTGCTTTGTAGTTTTGTGGCCATGATCTTTGTTTTGTGTTTGCGCTGCTCATATTGGAAGAAGATTCGCTGGTAACTCTATCATTATTTTCTACAGGTGTCTGATATATTTGTGGAGGCATCCTTTAAGGTTTTCTCTGATGCCTTGAGAGATGGTGGGATTGTTAAAGCATTATGTGTTCGTTCAGGTGCAAAGGTTTACTCAAACACAGCTCTCAAAAAAGGTGGACTTTACAGCGAAGCAATTAGATCTGGGGCAAAAGGCCTGCCTTTCCTGAAAGTCTTGGAAAATGGTAGGATTAGAATAGTGTTGCCTTCGCTCTTTTCATGAGTCTGATCTCATTTGACTATTTACTCAATTGCAATCTTTCAGGGGAAATTGAGGGCATTCCTGCATTGGTATCAAATTTGGGCCCTAAGACAAAGGATTTGCTACTGAAAAGATGTGCTGCAGCCTCTGGTGACCTTATTTTGTTTGCAGTTGGAGATCCTGGTTCTGTCAATAGATCTCTCGACCGACTTAGGTTATTTATCGCGCAGGAACTAGGCTTGGTTGATCATGTAAGGTTTTGAATTGTCTTTTTCTTATTTTGCCTAATGACATGACTTATCTTTGTAGTCTGCCTGATAAATTTTTCTTCCTCAATCTGTAGTCCAGGCATTCAATTCTGTGGGTGACCGACTTTCCAATGTTTGAGTGGAATGATTCGGAGCAGAGACTTGAGGTATGGCTGCTGTCTTTATTTTTTCACCTGCATTTGAAGTAAGATGAGGACAAATTTCTATCCAGATGGCTTCTGTAGTCAGTTTCCTGCATGTGGTGTGCAGTCATTTTCTATCATTGCTGCAGTTTTCTTTTTCTTGAATTATCCGCTCTGTATCTCAACAACTGGAGATCTGCTAGATTCCACATATGGTGGACAAGTTTTGCTAATTTTCATGGTTGAGGCAATGGTATGGCTTAGTCACTTAACTTTGTTTGGCAAGAGGTGGTTGAGGAAATTTATTGAGGGGAGAGAATTTTTTGGAACTTTGAATTTTCTCTTCAAAAAAATTCGGAGTCTTACCATTTTCCTCCCTCATCTCTTATTTTCCCCACCTTCTCTTCTTCCCAAATAAAGTATTAATGAACGGACTCAGTAAAACCGGTCATCTTCTGTGTCCTTGAGATGCGTCATTAGAAAACGGAGCGAGATATTACAATATATTGGCAAATTTTACTTCTATGCAGATCCGAGGATTTTTTTTATTGGTGACGGATGTAAGGATTTGATTGCAGTATGGAAATCATTTCGGATATATTTAAGGGAAATTGGTGGCGTTTCTAACGTGAAGTGAGGAAATCTTTTTTACTTTAATTTAGATATGATAAGCACCTGGTTTCTGCTTTTTATCTCTACAACTAAGTATGTGCATTGGGATAATCTGTTTTTGGATAGCAAGCAGCAAATACATCTATCATGTGATTATACATACAAATCCTTTATGTCCAAAATCCAGATGAATTTACACTAATGCTTGTCAACATGAGTGCTTGAGCGTGAGCGTAAACATGATCAAAATTTGGTCTACCAATATCATGTTACCTGATACATTAAACTTATCCCCGCTTTGACCGTGGTATGATGCACTTTCTTGTCCTTTCCGACCGTTTTGGTCCTCGACTTCTACTGGTTAGACGGCCTTTTCTTTTCTAAGTGGATGGCAATGGTTAAAAATAACAACATTCGCATTAAAACGAATCTGAGTTTCCTCACATTGGTGTATTTCTCATGACTCATGAGTGAACCTGTAATTTCAAATAAACTGGGTTGATGTTATATCGTGTCTTCATTGCCTTGTTCTTTTGCAGGCCTTGCATCATCCTTTTACTGCCCCAAATCCTAAAGACATGGAAAATCTTTCTTCTGCTCGTGCCTTGGCTTATGACATGGTGTACAATGGAGTAGAGGCATGTCTTTCGCTTTCAGCCCCATCTGCTGGTAAATTATGTTAAATCTTATGATATGGAGAATCTAAATTTGTCTTGGCTGGCCACCTGTTCCTTCAGATTGGTGGCGGGAGCCTGAGAATCTACAAGCGCGAAGTTCAACAAAAGGTTCTGGAAATTGTTGGAATCTCTCCAAAAGAGGTGAGGACGGATATGTTCAATGTCTGACTACTGTTATAAACATGGTTGCTAAAATTGCTTCAGCTTCATCTCACACTATATCCGCCAATAAATTAAACCTTTGCCTTGATGGTTTCAGTCTACGATGAAAATGGACCTACATAATGTCTATAGTCATCAGAATTTCTGCTAATTTCAGGCTTCTGTGTGATTATTAGCTGCATACTGGTAGATATGAAGGCCATCTGATTACAAATGTGCCATGATAAAATGTGAGATGTCGCTTCAAACCATATATTCCACTAATGATGCGTGGTTTTCCCCTTTTTCCTTCTTTCCTATTTTATCCTTGTTTTTGCCCCCAGCGTTAAGTTTGTTTGACGTCTGTAGTGGGTCAAATGAAGGTGCTGCTTAAATGACGCCCGTTGTCCTTTAGGCTCATTATGTTTTTTTCTGATCAACAGGCTGAAGTAAAGTTTGGGTACCTTCTGGAGGCTTTGGATGCGGGTGCTCCTCCCCATGGTAAGTAATTTCTTTACCTCATGAGATTTCCTTTTTGTGTGCATCTCCACACATAATCTTCTGATTCTATATGCAGTTGTAAGCTCCTAGAGTGTTGGAAATGTTCATGCAATGACAGACCATGCTGTAATTACTGTTGCAATATATATAAAAATGGTATTGTTGGGGGAATTATGGGGAAAGTCGGATTCCGTACCAAGACTTACTGCTTGCCTCGTGCAGATTCCTCGTTTCGGTGCTGATTGCATTGCATGTGTATTAAATTGTGCGCATACTGTATGTGATTGTTTTTTGATCCTCCATGATTTTGGTGCAGGTGGAATTGCGTATGGCCTCGACAGACTGGTGATGTTATTGGCCGGCGCTAATTCAATAAGGGACGTCATAGCTTTTCCAAAAACAACTACTGCTCAGTGTGTCCTGACTCGTGCACCCTCAGAGGTCGATCCTCAGCAGCTAAAAGATCTATCCTTGCAGTCCCAGTAACTTATTAGAGGAGCGTTGAGCTAGCTCCTCTTTATAGCTATCATTTTTGAAGATGCGATATCTTTTTTATCGTTTAATCTAATGTAATTCCTCAGTAGCTTGTCTCCATCGATGTCCCTATTGGAATATCAAAAGTTTTCGTTGATCAGCAAAGCAGCTTTTCCTTTTGTTCTGTTTATAGTCCAAACCTTTTGGTCAGTCCAAGGCTTGAAAGAGCTACACCTAATGAGCCTATTGTCCATGTTACGTCAAACATGCCTGGGAATCAGGACAGAAACTTCACTGTTAAGTAACGTATATCCAATATTTTGACCGATGTTGAATTGCAATCCGGATTGTCTCTATGGCTGCATCTCTTCAAAAAGGAAGTAGTTGATATGAATAATTGGTTCTGTCAAACCTTCATGCATCGGTTGACAATTCTGTTGAGGGAACTCTGGAAATTTTGTGACTCGTCCTTTAGACACGAAGAAGCGTATTGTTTTACAAGCAGTGAACTTTATGTCACGCTGATCCGATCACATTCACCCCTAGAGGATTTCTTTAACCTATGGGCGTGGCAGGGCAGGGTCTTTGTGATGGCAAGCTCATGCGTTCATCAGTTGTTCGTGTTGAATGTTGAACAGATGGTCTCACTGCACCAGGTTGTGCTGGTTTGGTAGTGGGAACCTGATCAATAGTCGTGTCCCTTCCTATTCTTGTTTGGTGTTGCTCTGTGTTGGACATTGACGCTATAGAACTATGGCTCAACCGTCAGTTTTTGCGCTGCAATAGTATGCTCCGTATGATCTAGAGAGTCGGGAGATGGGAACACTTGGTGAGTTTTTTAGCTTCTTTCGTTCGACCTACTTCCGGCAAGTACCCATGCTCCTCTGCTCTCAAATCTTTCCTTTTATGGGATTCATAGATCGGTTGTGCTGCAATATTAATGACGACATACAAGTAGGGAAACTTATAACGCATCCGGCTTCTCTCTCTTCATTTTAAATTTCACATTCGGATTCCAATATGGAATCTCCTTATTCCGTAAATTACTCGAATTGAAGTAACATTATAATTACTCCGCGAATAGCAAAATCTCCAAGTTCTCAGTACCCATTAGAATGTAACAAGTCATTGGGATAATTGAAGAAAATCTCAGAAGCAAGTAAATTGAGGGGATGTAATTTGCCGAGTATAAAGATGACTAGGCCAAGAGACCTTCCCTAGTATTCCTCCATGATCATTCTACAATCTCTCTCTCTCTCTCTCTCTCTCTCTCTCTCTCTCTGAATGGAGTACTCTGATGCTGCTACCCTGCAAAATCTGAATCCTTACGCTCCAAAAATGCTTCACGCAGGCTTCCTTGTCACGACCAGGATAATTTTGACGCTTCTCACTGAATAAGTACACTGAATGCCTGACAATATGAACTGTGGCTGGCAAGTTGATTTTACTAAGTCAATATTTCCTAGGGGGTATTTCTCTTTCTTATCGAAAGCCGAAGGACCTAATGTTTGACAAAAACCATCCCCAACTTATTTCGTCCAACTTACTCATATCTGCATGATTTGCTTTCTTTTAATCCGTATACCGAACAACTTCTGGCAGACTTTGCTCAAACAACTCATCTTCCTAAAATTCTAGAAGTTCACGACGCTTCCCAAGTTCCCATGCTAACCATGCAAAATGGTTACGCCTTAATCCAAACGGTAACGATTGACAACTGTTTGACATATTAGACATAATGATGCATGTAAGTGGTAATAACGCCAAGATGCCTTATAATGCTCACAAACCTGATATAGTAACATCGAAAATGCGGTCGGCTTCATTGTCTGTATCAATCTTCAATGGTCATAAGAGGCTTATTTGTCTCCCCATGATACATGTATCTGCCTATTCATGGATTTGTTTCCAAAACCTACAACATCAGTTATTGAATCCTGCTAATATGTCAAAATGGCATATATTCTTGATTGCATATATGAGAATAGCTAGGTTCGAATGCATTCAAATGACGACTGTTGATACTAATGGAAATAATGCTGCAATAATGCCAATTGCTTTGCAAACTCGGTATGGGAAAAGCGAAGTGGTCGGCTTCGATTTTGTTATGTCTGTCTTCAATATAATTATGTGGCTCATTTTGCATCCACATGATACATGAATCTAGCCAATGATGGATTTGTTTCCAAAAGCCTGCAACATGCCGGTTATTAATACCATCGACGATGCTTGAACCAAATCCAAAATCACATGAGTTGGAATAGGATCGATATTTTTCCGGTTGATGAAGAACTGACGAGAAAACACAATACAAATGTGGAGAATAATGGCAGTTTTATGGTGGACCTAAATTGCTTAAGGTGCTGCATCATAGCTGATTGTGGACTCTTAGGATTCACAAATTTGCACAGGATGAGGAATGTCGTAGTTATCATATGGACTGAAAAAGCGAAATCATATGAGGGAGGATATATTTCTTATCATGTCTGGACAGGCATACACTTGTCCTTGCCCAGGAAAAACTGCCACAGTTATCGGGGAGCCTTTTCCAGTAACGACGCTGTGCACACAACGCACCAGGAAGCAGGATATGCACTGTATTTGACAGTACTTTCCGAACTTAATATTTCCTGGAGATTTCATAATTACAATAACCACAAATGCCGTTAGCGTAGCATTAATATGGCCACGATAAGGAAAATTTGAATTGTCCAACTAAGAATTTTGCAGCATCCTAATCCCTCTCTTTGCCAGATATACACACAAGTGCGCCTAAGGATGAGATGTGGCTAGGATTTCATTTGTCTGTATACACACATGGCTGGCTTGTATCACCTACTACTAGGTAGTATTATACATACCAATAATCACTAATTTACATGCCATATACACGGGACTGAAGGAGATTCTAGGCTGTCTTTAGGCGGTAAGAGATTAATTACTCGAAAGACAGGAAATTTTTTGACAGCCAAATATCTTAATCCTGGCAAAAACGCTCCTATAAAAGCCCCGCTACCTGAGCCCTTGGCAGTCACACATCTCCGTTCTCTTTTCTGGTCTCTCACAAGAAGTTTCTTTGCCCTTTTTCTGTGCTTTCGCCATGGCGAGAATGACTAGGGGTCGCCAAAAGATTCAAATGGCCAAGATGGACAACGAGAGTAACCTTCAAGTTACCTTCTCGAAGCGCCGATCTGGCCTGTTCAAGAAGGCGAGCGAGCTCAGCACTCTCTGTGGT
>JANUWG010000695.1:0-10757 GCA_025175695.1 Eugenia klotzschiana
TTCTTTCTTTTTCTTTCTCTTTCTCTTAATGGAAGACATTCTTTTTTCTTTTGTGGTGGAGGACCATCCTCTTTTATCTAGTGGAAGACATCTTTTCTTTTCTAATTTCTCCACTAACCTCTTTTTTAGTTATTTGCCAAATGATCCCTCAAGTTTTAAATATTTGCATTCTAGTCCTTGAAATTTTGAGTATTTGCAACTCAATCCCTGAGGTTTTGAGTATTTGCAATTTAGTCCCTGAAGAAATTTTCATGAAATCTTTGGCGCATTTCCTCCATACCTAGTTCAATCACCTGTCAAATTTAAGCTCAAATTTTCCGTCGATCTCGGTTAATGCAAATGCAATGCAGAAAAATTAAATATGTTGTGCACGAAGAATTATTTTTGGCGAGAACTAATTCTCATTTTTATGCAAAATAATAATAAAATTAAAATTAAAATTTAGGTGTCAACACTAACACATGGGGAAAAATCGGTTCTTAACTAGCTTTGAGCATAATAGAGCCCATCGTCCTGACAAAGCCTAAAAGGATTAGAGAGTTAAGCCCATAAAGTCAAAATTGGGGGGCAAGAAAACCTAATTGCCACTATATAAGAACATCTAGGGTTCACGTTCAAAGGGGGAGAAACCTAGAAAGAATAGAGACGGGAGAGTAACAGAGAGGATTCAGCTACTGTTTGGGTCAGTATTCGTCACTGTGCGATTGCTGTTTGCTGTTGTTTGATGCTCTGTTCCTGCTGCCGATGGTTGCTGATTTCAACACTATTTGGTGCCGACTTTATCCTTGTTTCCGCCACTGTTCGGACCTCTTGAAGCTTGCTTTTTCTTGCCGTTTCGTGCTGCTCTTTTGCAATATATTACTGTAGATTTTCCTAGAGTTTTACTGCTGTAAGACCACCGATCAGCCCCTGTTTTGATCCCAAAGCATCTAATGTAGCTGTTGTGTTGTGCTAAATTTCCTGGCTATTTGAGGACCCTTTTTGTGGCAAAATCAAAGCAAAACAAAGCTGTTTCCTGGAAAAATTACAGCTTGCGTGTGCAGAATCTTCGGAGCGAAATAAGGATCCCTTGCTGTTCGAGGTTCTTTTTCGCTGCAAATCGAAGCCAAACGGTGACGTTTTTAGGGTGAAATTTCAGCTCACGCGCGTGCAGGATTTTTGGAGCAAAACAGGGTTCCGCCAATTGATTGCCGCTCGTGACATATATCAAGGAAACAAGAAGCGGACCAGCAAGCTGTCAAGCTCTTCCCTGCAGCCCGTGCCTGAACTTCGCCATTGCGGCCGGAGCTAGTGGTCGTGTGCTCCCACCGACCCGATCCGTGAAGGTTGCTGCGCCGTTCGGTCCAGAGTGCAAGGCTTGATCGTCAAGTTTCGGTGCGAATCAAAACCGGAAAGTAATTTCGGGTATTTCCTAATTTGAAATTTGAGATATTCATTTGCTTATTTTTCATAAATTGTTGGTTGAATTTGCATATCTAAAAAAATTGCATTCCAAGATTGAGATATTCAATTGCTCTAATCTGAAGATTGCACGTTAAATCTGGAAATTGAATATTCTAAATATATCTTATGCTCAAATTGAGATTTTGCGATTCAATGTGAATATCTTTGGGATCTTGTGATAATCTGGTCGAATTTTTTGAAATCTGTTGAAGATACTCAAGATATCCAAAATATTTCAAAATGTAATCGATTAGGAAGTTTCCTAATCTGCAACCGCATACATGGAAATAAGTCTATCTATCAGGCTTTAGATAGAATTATTTTCATAGCGGGTATTTCGAATTTTAGGGTCGATCTATCAGGCTTTAGATTGAAACTTAATTAGAAAGAAATAGCGGTAATTATCCTTTAATTTTTGCAACTTGAATTCTAATTTCACCCATAAAAATAAAAAAATAAAAAAATCCAAAAAAATTCAAAAACTTTAAAAAAAAATCCTCATGGCTCATCCTTAACTTCATTTCACAAAATCTCAGAAAATTAAAAAAATAAATATATATATAGCAAGATATGATTTCTTAAAAATCACATCTCATCATCTTTAGAAAGATATGATTTTCTAGAAATCCTATCTAATGGATTGCATTCTTTTGAATAAAAATCTTTTCAAATCCATCTCAATCTTTAAAAGATGTAGACTTAGGGTTAAGAGATGTGAAATTTTTGGGAATTAATGCAAATGAAATCCAAAAATTATAAGTTAATCTTGAACCAATTCACTCTCATTTTTATTAATTTTTAATTTCGAAAATCATTTAAAAAAACAAAAAAAAGTTCATAAAAGAAAATCCTAAAAAATTGCACCTTTGAACTTCAATTGAGAATTAATCAAAATTGCCAAATCAAACATTTCTCATGAAATTGGTACCGAAATGGCATTAATTGAAAAATTAATGTAATCAAGTCCCGAACTTAAAATTTCTGGTTCGTAGAAGTAATTTAGTTCTCCCACTAAATTACTTAGGTTTCTAATCGACCTACCAAAAAACGATTAGTGGCGGCTCCGAAAATTAAATCATTTGAACATAGACCTAAGTTGCGAATTGGTAGAGCTTGGGAGAGCTCGAGCTAGGTTAATTAATCTAATTAATTAATTTAGTAATCCATTAACCTAAGATTGGAAAACCCGATTTTTAGGTCGTGACAGCTTGGCGACTCCACTGGGGACTACTTGAATTTTTTGAAAATTTAAGGAGGACTTAGGCCAAGATTTTTTGTGGAAAAATTCACTTGGTTTGGCAATTGGTTGAATTCTAATCCTTAGGTGTTAAATGGTTTTGCAGAACGGGAGTCATAAGGGGAGAAGTGATTGGCTAACCCTTGTTTTGCAGGTTTGGTGAAAGAGGAATTTTAATTTTTGAACTATTGGAGTGCTGATTGAATTAAAATGTTGTGCATGCCTTTAATGTAATTGCACTACACCACACTTGATTCGTGACCGAACCCGGGTCACACCAATAGTTTTAGGATGGTGTTTAAGCGGTTCTTTAACCTTGGCGGTAAGGCTTCGCTAAAGGTTATCCCGCTTGGATCCCGAACTCCTCCAAAAAATGGCTCAAGGGTCGTTCTCATGCACATGAGGCTATGATGCATGGGCGTTACCCTTGTCGACCGAACCAAGCCGGAGTGATTGGACCCGACTAGTCATGACTATGTATGCGAGGCGGCGACTAGTCATGATGAACGTGCGCAAGGCCGCGACATGTCGTTCCGTCCGTCATTTCACTTTGCTAAAGAAATTAAAATTGAATTCACGATGCATGTGCATGTGTTTGTGATTGACACTTTCTCCTTAAAGGCGGTAATCTCTCAACCTTTTGTCTTTCGTTTTTCTTACTTCATTTTGGGTCGGTCCATGATCTAGGTTGATTTGTTTGATACGTGATCTATATACGAATGGGTCGCGACGACGTCCGTTTCGTGCCTACTCCAAAGTCAGAACTCAAGAAGCTTTGGGAACAGTTGAAGTCGGATGGCCAGAAGTACGTGCTCAGGCGTATTGGATTCATGCTGCCGATTCTTGATATAGATGTTCAGAGTGGAGTCATGCATGCGCTCGCTCATTTTTGGTGCCCTGAGACGACTACGTTTGTATTTGGAGGTAAGTTCGAGCTCACACCCACTCTGGAAGAGTACAGTATTGCCATCGGAAAACCAATTGAGTCGGATATAATTGAACCACCCATTCGTGTAGATCCTACTGTGGTGCTTGCCGAATTTTTGAATTCGACTAAGAAACAAATCGAAAAAGTGATGAAGGGTAATTGTCAGGCATGCCCGTTATCTTTTCTCATTGAGTGTTTTGAAAATAATTCCGACCACTTGAGATCTAGGATTTTTATCTTAGCCTTTTTTGGACTGGTCATTTTCCCATTCCGTCAGAATGCTATTGATCCCGCGATAGCGTGGACGGTAAAACAGATATGTGGTGGAGTTAGTTTTATAAACACTATTTTGGCGGAAACTTTCATATCTCTAACACGATTCAAAAAAGGAAAAGACCAAAAGCAAAAAGATAAGACTTTTCGAGCCCCAATTGAGCTTTTACAAATATGGTTCTTCTCACACCTTTCTCAATTTGGGGAAAACATGATTGTATTTGAAATGGGCGTGACTGACAATCCTATTTTGAGGTTTAGGCAAATACAAGATCAAACTAAAAACCTGCATTACACGCAATGGGTTGATCTCTTCAAAGATTCAAACTATAAGGTTTTCCTCTGGCAAGCTGTATGGTTCCGAGTGGTTCAGGCTCGATTATGCCATGGCGATCAGAAACCCGTACCTTTGATGGGCATTTATGGAGCAACTAGCTATCAGCCTCTACGAGTTGCACGACAGTTTCGGGTTTTGCAGGACATTCCACCTCCACTGGGACCCAACGAATTTCAAGTTTGGTTCGAGAAAGGTGAAAACTATAGGGCCGAGCTTAGGCGTCATTCTGAGGCTTGGCAGAAGTGTTCCGACCAGAAGCTAATCTGGCCGACGGATGAGCCCATCGGAAGAATGAGGAAGTACTTCGCCACGGCCCGCTATATTCAGCATCACGCCATCCCTGCCGAAATACTTCCGAAGATCCCGATCGTGACTAAGCAACATACGCGTCAGGCCCAGATCAAGATTAGCGAGGAAAAGGCGATGGAGGCCCAGAAGAAGTTGGAAGCTTTGGCTAAAGAGAATGCACGACTACGGCGCGCGTTGGAAGCCCATTCGTCTATAGACCACGGGGCCTCTAAAAAGAGGAAGACTGTTTGATGTTTTGATTTGAGAGTCTGTACCTTTATTTTGTGTCATTGTCCTAGGTTTTAGATGTTGGTTTCCATTTACGTTTATTGGGATGCTTTTGTTATTGTTTTGATTTGACCTTCAGAGATTCCTCAATTTCTACCAAATTCTGCTGTTCGAATTGGCCCGTGAAGTCTTCATGAAAAATGTTAATAAGATCCTAATGCATCATCTCAAGAAAATCCTGGGTCAATCATTAGCATTTTCAATTTAACATGAAACTTATGGGCAGAACAAAATAGTCTGGGATTTCGGCAGTCTTCAATGTCAGTTTAATTTTGCCGTTTACCACTAATGAATGGGCTTTTCTATAAGGAGTCAAAACAGGGAAGTGGTAGGATCAGATGTGAGCTAATGATCTACAAATGTTCGGGCATCAATTCCCATTCTCAATGACCCATTCATCCCTCAAGTTAAAACCGGATGAACCAGTTTGCTGAACAAAGTTTTTGGAAGGAACGAATAAACTGTATTGATCCGTGTAGAATTGGCTCAAGCTCATTTGAAAGTTCTAAATCGTCATCTT
This sequence comes from Eugenia klotzschiana, assembly GCA_025175695.1. Lineage (NCBI taxonomy): Eukaryota > Viridiplantae > Streptophyta > Magnoliopsida > Myrtales > Myrtaceae > Eugenia > Eugenia klotzschiana. The sequence continues at coordinate 5,315 of JANUWG010000695.1, forward strand.
ATGTACCCACTGGTAAATTTTCGCATGATTTCGATGAACGTACGAATTGATACGAATTTCCTCGTGAAGGTTGACGAAACTGAAAACTGCTTGGTTTGATTTTTACTTCATTTTTTAGTCTAGAGGGGCGTCATGGACCGACTCGCTATTCTCATTCGCCATACTTACCCCCGATCGTTGCTTTTCTAGGTAATTCGCTACGGATCCTCCGCACCCCCACAACACTCGATCAGTGGTGAGAAAGAGGATGACCAACCAAGCTGAAATTGCTGCGATGATCGATGAAAAGCTAAAGGAACACATGAACGTGGTGAACGAGCAGATCGCTGCCACGATGTCTAAAGTGATGACTGATTTTATGGCTAAGCAGCAGCCGATTAACATAGGCCCTCAGTGGGACATCCAGCCTCCGACCCGTCAAGGCCTCCGTCCCGACAAGGCTCCTGAAGTTGATATTGACCCAACCCTCCACCTGGATGATGTTATCTTGACCAATGCTAGTATGCCTTCTGCAACCAAGATTCCTCTTACACCCCCGAATGATGAAAATGCCAAGCTTCTGGCGAGGCTTGAACAGAGGATACGAGATGTCGAAGGAAATCAGAACATTCCTTCGATCGACCTCTCAGTATACACCAGGGTGCAGGTGCCAGAGAAGTTCAAAATGCCGACTTTCGAGAAGTACGATGGTACATCCAATCCTGTGCAGCACATTGAGATGTATCAGGGTCTTATGAACAAGTATGTCTCGAATGGGCCTCTGATGGTCCAAACCTTTCAGGCGAGTTTGAAAGATGCTGCAACGAGATGGTACACCAACCATCAGATTAACAGAAAGGATTCCTGGGAGGAAGTAGCTAATGCCTTCATCAAGCATTTCAGATTTAACCTCGACATTACCATCACCCGAGAAGATTTGGAGCGGGGTGAACAAAAGAGGGGTGAAACTCTCAAGGAATATGCCACCCGTTGGAGAAACATGGCATCCCAGATCATGCCTGAGCCTCCTGAGCGTGATCTAATGAAGATTTTCGTGGCCACACTTCCGCAGTCAGTCCGTTCGAGAATACTGGTGGCGACCGTCCAGTCCTTCAGTCAGTTGGTTGCCATGGGTGAGGAGATTGAGTCTGGACTAAAGAAAGGGTGGTATGGCGATTTGAGCTCGTCCGGGAAAAGATTTTTTAGCAAGAAAGATAAAGAGTCGGCCCCTGAAGTAAACATGACCTATGCACAAAAGCCTCAAGCTCAGGCTTCGAGGGCGCAGTTTGTCCCCCAACAGACACCTGTCTATAGACAACCAAATCAGCAAAACTTACGACCGCAGCGCAAGCCCCGTCAATTTACACCTCTCCCAGGTACTCTATCTCAAATGTTGGCAGTGCTCAGAAAGAAGGATTTGTTGAGTTCTGAACCGCAAAGGTCCAATCCTGCTGGCTTCACCAAGCACGATCCGTCAAAGAGATGTGACTATCACAGAGGAGAGGTGGGCCACTCAGTGGAGGATTGTCTAGTCCTCAAGCATCGCATACAGGATTTGCTAGAAACCGGGGCATTTGCGGTTAAGCCAGTCGGCAAGCCTAACGTGCAGAACAATCCGCTACCTGATCATGAGGGCTCTGTGAGTGCTGTTTTCAACCTGGAGGTGGGACAGGTTAGGAGTTTCAAAGTTCGTCTTACGGAAGTTTTCGACGCACTAGTACGAGCAGGTTACTTTCGATTTGGGGAGGTCGTATCGTTGATTGAAGTAAGAGCGAAGGTTGATGCATTAGTCAAAGATGGAATGATCGGTCGTACTAATGAGACAGGCGTGATTGCAACCGTGTCCCAAGTGGTAATAGATTGGGAGCAAGAGCTGGCAGAGTTGGCCAATGACCAAGCCAAATTGGATCCTGAATTAGCTGATATGCCCCCCCTTGAAGACACTCCTGATGATGATTTGAGAATTTTTACCCCCGAGGCGCAAGAGGGCTTTGTGGTTATGTCACCTCAGCCGTTTGAATACAAGAGTGACAAAGCTGTCCCTTAGTCCTATGATATGGATCTAGTTACGAGGTCCGGTCGTGTTTACCCGAGTGACAGGCCCGTAAAGCAAGTGCCCGATAGCGAAGCAAAGGAATTCCTGGCCGTGATCAAAGCTAGTGAATATAGTGTTGTGGATCAATTGCGGAAGATGCCCGCTCAGGTATCCTTACTTGAACTCCTACAGACATCCGAGAAGCACCGGGAACCTCTGATGAAGGTCTTAAGTGAAGTCCACGTACCAGAAAATATTGATGAAGACAGACTAGAGGGGTTTGTCGGGTCTATTTTGTTTAAAGATCAGGTAGCGTTCTCTGATGAGGAAATCCCAGAGGAAGGGCGTGGACACAATAAGGCGCTCCATATATCCGTCAAGTACAAGCAAACTAATCTGGCTCGCGTGCTTGTGGACAATGGTTCAGCTCTGAATATATGTCCGCTATCTACTTTGAAGCGTCTGGGCGTCGATCTAGCTAGAATGCAGGCAGCGAAAACCTCCGTCCGAGCATTTGACGGAATGAAGAAAGAAGTTGTGGGGCAAATTAACCTAGAGATTCAGATCGGGCCATCCATATTTGATGTCCTTTTTCAAGTATTGGACATTCCATCCTCCTTCAACTTCTTGTTGGGTCGGCCATGGATTCATAATGCCGGTGCAGTACCCTCCAGCCTTCATCAGAGGATTAAATTTGTCGCTGAAGCAAAGCTAGTAACTATATACGGAGAAGAGGACCATCGGATCTACAATGAAACAGCCATCCCGTATATTGAACCTGATCATGCAGAGGAAGACAGCTATCATGCCTTTGAGCTGGTATTCGCCATTCATGCTTCCCGAGATTTACCTTTGCCAGTTCCTGAAATCTCCAGTACGGCACTTATGGTTGCGAAGATTATGGTTGGAAATGGTTTTACACCCGGCATGGGACTGGGTAAGGACGGTCAAGGCATTCGCACTCCAATCCAAGCATTTGGTCAATCCCACACAACTGGTCTGGGATATCATGGGACGGCACCCTATGCAAGGGGAAGTTATAGTCAAAGACAGGGTCGCGGACGAGCCAGAAGAGGAGGTCGTGGTCGAGGAGGAGTTTGCCATAGTCCATTGCCACCTCCCCTTTATGAAACCTTCCGTTCAGCAGGAGTGGTAGGAGGCTATGATGATCTAAGCAAATTTGAGGATGAGTCGAAAATAGTCTTCCCCGACTCGCCAAGAGACCAGGAGCCTGAAATGGTGGTTATTGATGATGTATATGCCGATGATGATGGCATACCCTACCTGGCTGACTGGTTCGAAGACTTGACCATCGCTGTAGTATTTGAAGACTCGATGCAGGTTGATAAAGCCGATGGTATTGGCAGCTCAGTCGAAGCAGATCGCATGGAGTCGTACATGGTGCCCGAGCCTCTAAAGCCACCCGCTATTGCTATATTCGATGATCCGCTGGAGGGTTTGGATTCAGAGTAACATTTTTCTTCGTACTCCCCTGCGTGGGAAATTTTATTGCTTTGAAGAATTTTCATTGTTGATGTTTGTTGCGTTTTGAGATTTCCCTTTTCAATAAGATGTAATTTTTTGATAAAATTACAGAAGTTTTTCATCATTTTAAGAATCTTGTTGAAGTATACCAAACCAACTCGATGACGATAACCAACAATCGAAAACATGGTAAGCACCGAGGGTTGGGCTTCTTCAAGAATTCTCGTCCCACTCTTCGAAAACAAAAGAATTTTTAAAGGCGCACAATTTTCGAAAGGATGAAAATAAAATTTGCCTATTTGAACCCTGTTTGTTTTTCTAATTCCGCTACTCTATGTGTTAGGGGTAAGTGGGAAGAGGGAAATACAGTGGATTTCGAAATATGCAATAATTCAAGCCTCTCGGACGAGTTTGACCCCGACGATGAGGAAGTACGGCGGAATCTTGAGCGGCACGAGAAGGCCCAATCATTGACCATTGAGGAGACTGTATCGATTAACCTTGGTGACGCGGAAACCCCTAGAGAGGTTAAAATTGGGGCTAATCTCCCTGGAGAAATGGCTGAACGATTGACGAAGTTGCTAAAGGACTACCAGGATGTTTTTGCCTGGTCTTATGCAGATATGCCTGGCCTTGACCGATCAATCGTCGAACATTGTTTACCATTAAGCCCCTCGGCAGAGCCTAAGAAGCAGAGACAGCGGAGGGCAAAACCAGAGATAGCAGAAAAAATCAAAGAGGAGATCATGAAGCTTCTTAATGTAGGGTTCATTGAAGCTACTCCGTACTCCGAGTGGATTGCAAATATAGTCCCAGTGCTTAAAAAGGATGGCCGAATCAGGGTATGCGTCGATTATCGTGACTTGAACAAAGCCAGCCCGAAAGATGATTTCCCACTTCCGCATATTGACGTGCTCGTGGATAGTACGGCCGGCTTCGAGTTATTCTCATTCATGGATGGTTTCTCGGGTTATAACCAAATCATGATGAAGGAAGACGACAAATTGAAGACCGCATTTACCACCCCGTGGGGAATATATCATTACAAAGTCATGCCTTTTGGTCTAAAAAATGCTGGGGCAACTTACCAAAGGGCGATGGTCGCGTTGTTCCATGATATGATGCATAACGAGATTGAGGTTTACGTCGATGATATGATTGCAAAGACACGGCGTGGGGAAGATCATGTGGAGACACTGGCCAAGTTGTTCAGCAGACTTCGTGAATTCAAGCTACGACTCAACCCGGCCAAATGCATTTTCGGGGTTAGCTCAGGCAAATTACTCGGGTTCGTTGTCAGTAGTAAAGGCATCGAAATTGATCCGTCCAAGGTGAAAGCCATTTGTGAACTCAAGCCACCGACATCCGTCAAGGAAGTTCGAAGTCTTATGGGAAGACTAAATTACATTGCCCGATTTATCTCTCATCTAAGCGAAACCGCTAAGCCATTCTTCAGACTACTCAAGAAGAATGCTTTAGTTAGATGGGACAATGAATGCGAAGAAGCCTTTGAAAAGTTGAAGCAACATCTTATGAATCCACCCGTGCTTGTTCCACCCACACCGGGGCAACCTCTGGTCTTATATCTCACAATTCATGATGAGTCCTTGGGAGCCATGTTGGCTCAAACAAGTCAAGAGGATGGCAAAGAGCGAGCCATTTACTACCTAAGTAAGAAGTTCACCGTCTCCGAGCTAAATTATTCTGAGACAGAAAAAACATGTGCCGCATTGATCTGGGTGTTGCACAGGTTGCGGCAATACACCTTGCATTATCGAGTTCTTTTGGTGACGGAGTGTGATCCTATCAAATATTTGCTGAATCAACCCACTTTAGTCGGGAAGCTTGCGAAATGGCAAATCCTTATTTCGGAGTTTGATGTTCAGTACCTATCGCAAAAGTCAGTTAAAGGCCGGGTCATAGCTGATGTCTTAGCCGAAAATC
>JANUWG010000696.1:0-10757 GCA_025175695.1 Eugenia klotzschiana
CCAGGTATCGAAACGCCGTGGCTAGACTCGGGGGCAACCATCGGAGGCTCAATCTTCTTCTCCTCCACAACATCGTTTCTAAACCCTAAATCCTCATTCTTCCGCATAGTCTGGAGGAAATTCTCCCCGACATTCACATCGTTGTACAAATCCTCGTAATCGTCATCCTCCTCGACTAAAAACCCCTCATCGGCAACCGCAGAGATCGCCTCGTTGCGGTGGAACTGATCCATCTGATCCCCACCCTCCCCGTACCCTCCCTCTCCTTCATCCATCCTTTTCTCTCTCCTAGGGTTTAGCACTCAGGCAAGAGAGAAAACGATCTCGCTCTACCCGAACAAATTCTCAACAAATGACCAGCTACATGTGCGATCGAAGAAAGCAAAACACAGAATCGACGAGGGCTTTCGCGATCTTACCAGTGAAAAGAAAGTGTTGTAACCTTGCGTCTGTGGAATAGTGGAGAGAGATAGAGAGAGACGGAAACCCTAATCTGGAAGCTTGCGTCTCTGTGTCTCTGTGTGTGTGTGAGAGAGAGAGAGAGAGGGGTAGGCTAGGAGCTGAGAAATTTCTGGTCGTTTACTATTTTCTTTGCTTTCTTGTGCGAGTGCGGTGAATGCTAACGTGAGCCGTGGGCGTGCCGGTGTCAATCATCCACTGACAAACACATTTTGCGCGCTTCGGATATGAGTTGACCAAAACAATACCGCAACTGGAATTAAAATTTTCAAGTTTGTTGTATTTTACTCTTCAAATAGGTTATTTACCCAAAAATCTTGTTTTAAAATCGGATTAGATAGAATTTATTTGCACCAAGAAAAAGAAAATTTTTGGGTTATTATTGATACGTGATAGACTTAATCGACGTGAACAGAGTTTGGTTATGTATAAGCAGGATTATCAACAATTTGATGAATCGACCTCTTGAAAGATCAACAAAAAGTGGAGTCTCGGATGTAATTGCCAAGGAACTAAAAATTAAAACTTACAATCAATGGTAATTAAACCAACCGTCAATATAAGGGATTCAAAGAAACTGTCAAGATAGTAGAGTCAATGCAATCGTTGACATAACCGTTTGTAACCTATTTTTCTGACCTCCGTTAATAACCATCGATTGTAGACTTTCAAAAGCTACATCGTGAAGCATGACATATCCATGAGAGTTTTATAGCAGTGCTATTTTAGAGTTAATAATCTACTGTACCAGACCAATAAGATCAGAGAAGCAAATTCATATTATGAGTCATTCCAGTTTATTTAATACATGTGTCATCAATGTCACATAATGATGGGTCTATCTGAGCATGACATACCGGATGCTAGAATTGTTTCAACCCTTGCAAACGTTATATGAGTTTTTAGAATTCTGACTTTGTTTTTTTATATCTCTGGAGATACTTATTATAATACAGCAAGAACAACAGATCCACATTGTTATAGAATTCTGCAGCACTTTGAGTAATCATTTGCATAAATGTGCCTTTGACTCATTGTCACTCCTTGTTTATTGAACTGAGATACGACAAACTCCACCAGTGAAGCAATGCCGACCTCGTTATTGTTGGCTCATTTGACCAAAATTACATCAGGCGAACCTAGAAGTGCATCCCGCAATATATTATTTTCCCCCAAACGAGTTCAAGATCCGATGGCTCTCATGGGTGTAATTTGTCTCCCGTTGCAATTTAGTCCGTACACATGTTTGGGTGACCAAAATTAGGGTTTAACACATCTCTTCTATAGTTATTGAAGTGGATTCTTGAGTGAGTTTTATGTAGCCATCGAAAGAAAGATTGTTCCATGTCGAATTCTGTAGACAAGCAATGAAGTTATATGACCGCTCCTATCAAAGGTGAGACTCCACGCCTCTTAATGATAGATCATATACACCAATCCATAAATCCGACATTGAGGCATGGATGAGCTTGGGCATCATTTTTGTAGACTCTACTTGATTTTCTGGTCACGAAAGCGATCCAACAACAAAAGATCGGTTGAGTACACGATTTAAGTAAAATTATTGCAGGTTAAAGGAAGTATAAGGATGAAAAGCAAAGGTCGATAAAGTCATTCTAATGCATCATGAGTCATGACAACATGCGTGCGTTTTCCTTACATCATCAACCTTGAGTTACGTGGGAACAGGTTATAGTATTGTGTAACCAAATTCAAAATCTCTACGGTCGGTTATCTTGATGGAAAGTTTCTTGCTTATTTAGACATGGATTTTGGAATCTTGAAGAGGGTTGTTACCTAAGATTGAATGACGAACAAGTTGTATTATGCCTTAAAAAATAGTCATGTCGTCTATTGGATATATTGTTTTCCACCTGCTTCACATCAAGTTGCAGCATCCGCCAAACGATTCGTGATTTGACTCCATTGTGAAGTTGTTACGTGGGAACTATTCTGTATATCCTACCACCGAAAATGACCCTCTAACTACGTGCGTCAATTTTTTTATTTATTTTGGTAATGTAAGAATATATTCACTAACCAAAGCGTGGGTTACAAGCAAAAGACCAAACACTCAGATAGGCACTTGAAATGACACCAGACGATGTCACAACGGGTGCCGGGAAGTGGCGGGAAGGAAACAAACAAACCCAAAGAAAGGGGGAAGCCAAACACACGGCCAAAAAACAAAGAAAGACCAAAGACTGTACAAGAAGAGTCAATCAAAAATAGGAGGAGGGATGCCCCAGCTGCCTTGCATCAATAGAAGGAGGGATGCCCCAGCTGCCCTGCATCCTCCAGCTCCTGCATCAATGTTTTTAATATTGAAGAACCAAAAAGTAAAGGAAATGCGTTAGAATGGTTGTTTACATATAGGAATCACGAGAGATTTAACATGATATTGTTTTTTCGAATTATTATTGTTGTGATAAAGTGTTGTTTTTTCATCTTTGAGTATGCAATTTTTTATTTTAAAATTGACGTTAAAAATAGTCTTGCGTTAAAATTGACGTTCAGAATCGGTGAGAAGTGCTCCATTACTGAAATTTCCTTAAATTGTGCTAAAACTAACAATTACAAGATTGTCAATGCTCATTATGAACTAAATGTAATTATAGATTTGTCACGACTGGTTTTAATAGAATTATAATATAAATTAGCTGCTTTTTGCCCGCGACTATTGTATTATTGAAACTTAATTTGTATGGTAAAATCAGGAGGGATTATCGCGCATATTATGGACCAGATAAACATGTATCCCAAAAAATAGAGGACCAAAATCTTTGTAAATAATATTTTCACCATAATATAGATAGAAAACGTTTTCTTTACCACTTTTGATTGCGTATGGACCTATCCGTTGAAAGCAAATTATAGGAGGTACATTTCGATAGGCATAAAGAAGTCATCTTGGTAGCAAGCACCAAACCAATGAACCTGTTAATTGAATCAGTTTAATTATGAATCATTTGCATTTGTGCCGATTGAGTCCAACGGATAAATTTTGGCTGAAAATTGCTGATTTGGAGGTCAGCCATCCTACGTGGCATAATCGGCGCTAACGTAGACATTTTCAAAAAAAATTATAAATATTAATTTTTTAACGTTTTTTTTTTTGTTCTTACATTTTGGTCGACGAGGGCACACAAACCCTCACTCGCAGCCAGTGGTGCCGCAAAGGCCCTGGACGAGGCTATCACGGCCTTGCTTGCCACGAGCGATGCTGTGAACCAAGGCCTTTGCAACCCTCGCCAGTGAACAACAAGGGTCACCGGCCAAAATGAAAGAACAAGAAAAGAAGAAATAATTATTGTTTAAAAAATTTAAAAAATATATTCACGTTAGTGCCGGTCATGTCACGTAGGACGGTTGGCGTTTACGTCATCTATTTTCGATCAAAATTGAGATAGACTTAATTGACACAAATGGAAAAGATTGAGGATTGAATTGACACCAATGTAATAGAATTATGATTTTTTTGGCACTTTTCTTGATCTCCTTCAATACATTAGAGTTTTGTAGCAGTGTTATTTCAGAGTTAATAATCGACTATGCCAGACCAAGACGATCAGAGATTTAAAATCATGTTTTGAGTCATACCCGTTTATTTAATTTGTGCCACACGTGCCATCAATGTCACATAATAAAGGCCCTATCAGATCATGATCTGAGCATGAAATACAGGATGATAAAATTGTTTCAACTCTTCCACACGTTATATGAGTTTTTAGTATTCTGGGTTTAATTTTTTTAATATCTCTGGAGAAACTTATTGACATAAACAAAAAAAGATAGGTCCACATTCTCATAGAATTTGGCATCATTTGAGTAATCATACGTCTAAATGTCCCTTTAAGTCATTGTCACTCGTTGTTTATCGAACCGACATACGACAAACTCCACCGCTGTAGCATTGCCGCCCTCATTATTGTTGGCTCATTTGACCAAAATTGCATCAGGCGAATAGAATTCTATAAGCTCAAGAGCGATGGCTCTCATTGGTTTGATTTGTCTCCCATTCATTAGTCCGTACACCTCTGGGGTCGGGCGACAAAGGTTTTATCGCCGCTCATGTGTAGCTACGGAACTAAATAAGATGTGAGCCAGGAAAACGGTGCCTCAGGATTATCATAGCAAAAATTAAGAACACAATAACGGAGAAAATGAATTTGCACACCAGATTTGAATTCCATCGTTCTTGATGAGTAATAGTGATGATCCAAAACTCAAACGCTTCTACTCTTTTGCCTTATGTATTACTAATTCAATGAGACTACCCCTCACGAGTTGCGTTCAGCAACTCCTCCTTATGTGAGATTATTTATGCATCAGAATTGTTGGGTTATTTAATTGTTATGGGCTGTCCATGTGAGCCAAGCCCATATTCTTTGTCAAGCCCATGGAGAAGGAAGTTTCCTTTAATAAAAGGAAATGTCTTCTTCCAAAACTGATGATAATTCCCCTAGAGAAAAAGTGACGACACTCTCTCTACTCTTAAAAATTCTCTTGACAAACTCTCCTCCAACTTAACGTTGTCGGATCCGTTCTGAAAATAGTAAAGGCGACATTTAGTCCGTGAACAACAAGGTACACTGCAAATTCCTTGACGTGCTCTTCAATCGGTGTTTCAACTATCCTTAGCATGTTCTTCCGCTGCGATTTCTAGTGATTTAGTTTTTCCCTTCATTGGTATCAGAGCTGAGTTTCCATTGCAACTAATCTATACTGACATTTGTGGTCCAATGAATGTGAGAGCAAGTCACGATGCTATTTATTTCATCACATTCATTGATGATTATACTCGATTTGGATATGTCTATTTGATTTCTCACAAATCAGAAGCATGAAGTTGCTTCAAGAAATTTATCACCTTAGTGAAGAATCAGTTAGACAAGAAAATAAAAGCATTGAAATCCAATCGAGGCCGAGAGTATCTGTCTGATCAATTTAGAGATTTGTGTGATGAAAAGGGGCAGATAGATTGTTATCAATTCCATATACTCCTCAACAAAATGGAGTAGCTAAGAGGAAAAACAAAACCTTACTTGAAATGGTTAGGTCCATGATGGGGTGATGCTTTGTTGATTGCTGCTTATGTACTTAATCGTATGCCTACAATATTAGTAACTTTCACTCCATATGAGTTATGGATAGGTCGAAAGCCCGATTTAGGTTTTCTTAAACCTTGGGGATGTGCTGCCTATACACACGAGTCTTCTCATAAGAATGGAAAATTGGGTCCGAGAGGCAAAATGAGTATCTTTATAAGATACTCAAAACACTCGAAAATGTATGTGTTTATAGGTGAGCAAGATAGTGAGAGCGTGACTGAATTTGAATCACGAGATGTAACATTCTTAGAGAATGAATTTTCAAGGAAATGTGGGATAAGTGAGAACTATTCTCTATATGAAACTATGGAAAGTGATAACGACATGGTTAGGGTATCTCTTCCATGTGAAAGCAATGTGAGAGGGGGGGAATTAGTTTCGGATCAGTCTCAATTGCAATCACTTGATGAGACATCGTCGTTATCTAATCCGAGTAGGAGTATGATAGAGAATGAGGTACCAAAAGTACAATCTTCTCCACGACGATCATGCTGTAAAAGCATTCCTAGATGACATTTTGACATCAAAGGGGAGGCTTTCATGGTTGTCTCACAAGAAGAGGATGAGCTATGGAATGTAAATGAGGCTTTATCTCATCAAAACAAGGAAAAATGGATGGATGCAATGAAAGAGAAAATAAAGTCAATGGAATCAAACCAAGTTTAGGAATTGCTTGATTATCCAAAAGGATGTAAGGCTATTGAAAACAAGTGGGTTCTCAAAATAAAACAAAAATATGATGGCTCAATTGAGAGGTATAAGGCTCATCTTGTTGCGAAAGGGTACAACCAATAGGAAGGAATTGATTATGAGGAAACATTTTCACCTATGGCTTGGTTTACTTCAGTTTGCCTTATCTTGGCAATAGTAGCAAGTTTGGATCTTGAATTACATTAGATGGTTGTAAAAACTGCTTTTCTCAATGGAGAATTAGAAGAAGAGATCTACGTGGAACAACCCATTGGGTTTGTTACTGAAGGCCAAAAAAAAAGTACGTCGACTTTTGAGATCGATATATAGCTTTAAGCAGTCTTTGAGGCAATGGTATATACACTTTCATAATGGCATAATGGCATATAACTTTGATATGATCAATGAAGATAATTGCGTATATATCAAGAGATCCAAAGATCAATTTGTGATCATGTCATTATACGATGACGATATACTAATTGCCAGAAGCAATATGGAGTTTGTCAGTATAGTCAAAAGTTGGCTATCTTCCAATTTTGAAATGAATGATATAGGTAAAGCCATATACATTCTTAGAGTTAAGATTTTAAGAGACTGTTCTAAAAGGTTATTTTCTCTTTCTCAAGAGACATACATAAATAAAGTCTTTGAACGATTTCGTATGCAAGATTATAGATCCATTGATACTCCTATTGCAAAAGGTAAAGGATTGAGCCACAGAATGTGTCCTAAAACTCCACATGAACAAGAGCAAATGAAAAATCTTCCATATGCTAGTGTTGTTGGAAGTTTGATGTACACTACAATGTGTACTATACCTGATATTTGTTATGCAGTTAGACTAGTTAGTAGATACAAATCCAACTTAGGTCTAGCACGTTGTAATGTTGTTAAGAGGAAAACTCCTATTGCAAAAGGTGAAGGATTGAGCCGTAGAATGTGTCCTAAAACTCCACATGAACAAGAGCAAATGAAAAACATTCCATATGCTAGTGTTATTGGAAGTTTGATGTACGCTATAATGTGTACTATACCTGATATTTTTTTATGCAGTTGGACTGGTTAGTAGATACAAATCCAACTTAGATCCAACACATTGGACTGCCGTTAAGAGAATCCTAAGGTATCTGAAAGCAACTGCTGATTACTCGCTGACATATCAAGGAAGTGATTTGCACCTTGATAGCTATATTAATGTTGACTGGGGAGGATATTTGGATGAGAGGAAATCCACTTTTGAAAATGTATTCTTATTGAATAATGGCGCTATATCGTGAAGCAGTAAGAAGCAACAATGTATAGTCTTATCTACCATAGAAGCCGAGTTTGTAGCATTGTCAACGGCAGCACAAGAGGGTGTTTGGCTTAGAAATTTTTTTGATCATTTAGGTGTTGCTAGAGATGCTATAAATCCTATATCGATTTATTGTGACAATCAGACAATAATAGCTTACACTAAAGATCCTAAGTTCTACCGCAAGGCCAAACATATAGACATTAAGTATAATTATATCAAGGATATGGTAGCACGAAAGGATGTGAACGTATAGTATATATCTACATGTAGAATGTTAGCAGATCCTATGATGACGCCAATTCCTTGAGATATCTTAGTCATGTAAAAACTCTAGGACTATGTAGAGCTTGATGTATTGAAATTTGTATTTTCCCTAAATGTTCACAGTTGATGATATTGTTTATCAATTTGGATGCCTATAAGTCTATTTGATATTTATGTATGTTAATGCTTGATGCATTATATTGAGAAAGTATGTCGGACAGATGATAGATTAGCCTCCTCACACGGGTAATCGTTTCTATTTATTGTGTGATAAATAAAGATGATACAATTTTAAGCTTATTATTTAGGTGATAATTGAGAGCTCAAGCTTAAAATACTAGTACCTCCTTAACTAAGTATTAAGATGAGGTCAAAATATTTATCATGTCCGCAGGTGAAGCAATCCACAAATTTCACTTTATCTATCTTAAATGCCAGATGTGAATTTTGAAAAATTCTTTTTTAAAAGAGAATAGATTTATGAACTCAAGTTAGACATTGAATATATCTGAACTATTGTCTATACATTATTATTTGTAAAGACATACGCTCCATAAGGAAGAAGAGAATACAGTAATACGTATTTCATATTACATATGCATTATTCGATCAATAAAAGTTGGCAAAAGTTTTTTATCTCAACTTTTTAAGCCGTATGAGACACTTGAGGATAAGAGTTCCTCAATTAGTGCCCTCATGACTCTTACTTATTCTCAAGGTTTCTTTTCAGTGTTTTCTATCTTAGAGAGTTACTAATGATCATGGATGATTCGATCTAATAGGATATTTCTAGAAAAGCGAGCTGAATTGAAATCGAGAGATTTAAGGAAAGAGAAAGATCGATATATCTTTGACTCACATTATAGTTGGTATTCACTGAACGGTTAATTATGATTGTTTTGAACTTGATCATAAATGTGAATACAACATATGTTATTTAAAGAGATCAAGAGAGATGTAAATGTGAATGATCGATCTAGAGTGCAGCATACTGGATATACTATAGATAGCCATGCCTAATTTGAGCTGTTGTATACTCCTAAAAGATGTATGGTAATAAGCTTTCAGAGTATGCTGGTCGTACATACTATTTGTTAGTATGAACTTTGCAAAGAGAAGAGAGTTATGGTTTAGCCTATCATGGACAAGTGTGAGATGTTGGGTTATTTAATTGTCACGAGTCGCTCATGTGGGCCAAGCCCATATTCTTTGTGCAGCCCATGAAGAAGGAAGTTTCCTTTAATAAAAGGAAACGTCGTCTTCCAAAATTGACGACAGTTCTCCCAGAGAAAAGTGACGACATTCTCTCTACTTTAAAAAATTCTCTTAACGAACTCTCCTCCAACATAACGTTGCCGGATCCATTCCGAAAATAGCAAAGGCGACATTTAGTTCGTGAACAACAAGATACACTTCGAATTCTGTGACGTACTTTTCGATCGGTGTTTCAACTATCTTTGGCATGTTCTTCCCCAATGATTTCTTGGGAATTTGTTTTTCCCTTCAAGAGTTAAAGGATAATCTTTAGCACTATATACATAGTTTTAAGCCATATACCCTCTCATCATAGGCCTAGCTTTGCCCACTCAATAAAAATCTTTATATCATACCTTATTAGACCAATCCCATAAAACAGTAAGTCGCAATTTCAATTAATGTAAGCCACATCAGAAAAACTCCTACATAAAAAATTATATGATCGTCCCTATCAAAGGTGAAACTCTCCATTTCTTAATGATAGATCAGATTCATTAATCAATAAATTTGGACAATTGAAGCGTATCTAACTCTACTTTCGTTGGTGAACTTTCAGGTCATGAAAATGATCCAACTTCAAAAGTGTTACATTGTGTTAGAAAAATCCTACATCGAAAAATTGGTATAGTGCGTACATTTTATATTTTTAAATTGACTCTTAACTTATTAATTTAAACTTTTAAGTGAAAATATATCTAACTGAATATGTTAATTAGTTCAGACTTGGGCATCCGCGCGATAGTGCCGATTTCTGCATGCTCCCAGTAAAAAGAGGGAATGGAACCCGATTTAAGTAATATTGTTGCAGGTAGAGGAACGTACACTGATGACAAGAAAAGGTTGATAAAGACATTCCAATGCATGGTGACGCGATCCTTGCGTTTCCTTACATGATCAATCCCGAGTGACGTGGGAACAGGTTACATTATTTCATAGCCAAATATTAAATGTCATCAGTCGGTTCAAGTATCATTATCTGGATGGTAAGTTTCTTGCGTTGTTTAGACACGCATTTTTTAATCTTAATTAGGGTCGTTACTTGTTACCTAGATTGAATGGCGATTGGTGTATTGAGTATCATGCCTTAGAAAAAATCATCATGGTGTCTATTGCATGTATAAATAAATATTTTTTTCCACCTGCTTAAGAAGAAGTTGCAGTATCCTCTAGACGATTCGTGATTTGACTCCATTGTGAAGTTGTTACGTTGGAACTATTTTCATATCCTACCACCGAAAATGAGACTCTAAGTACGTGCGCCAATGTTGTTAATATTGAAGTACCAAAAAAGTGAAAGGAAATATAGAAGAATGGTTGTTACCATATAGGAATCACGAGAAATTTAACAAGATATTCTTTTATTTTTTTAATTGTTATTTTCCTGAAAAAAAAAGGTTATTGTTCATCTTCGAATGTGCAACTTCCCTTTTTTTATGATTGACCTTGAAAGTTGTCTTACCTTATTAAGATTGACAATTATCTTATCGATCCTATCTAATAAAAGATCCTAATAAGTTATCTTAACGTACGTAAGCCTTTGAATGTTAATGTACCTTACCCGGCAACTCTCGCCTGCGGCCGATGAGGGCCCAATGACCCTCGCCCAATGGCCAGTGAGGGCTCGGCGACCCTCATCGGCGACAATATGAAAAAAAAAAAAAAAAATAATAGAAAAA